>JBAMJV010014424.1:0-10845 GCA_037951105.1 Echinarachnius parma
GGGGAGGGGTGGTCCAAGGGATCAATGTCAAATTCAGATATTATTGTTTTATGATACAAATTTGTATTTACCTTTTTGCTTAGTGTTGGCGAAAGATTGTCGAGGATATTTATCGCATCAGACATGGACATATCGAGTAAGACCGTATTCTGTTCAACGATAAAAAGGTGTTCTTCTTCACCCGATGAACTACGCTGCGATATTTCGACTTCTTCCAAGAGTTGAGCCGAATGCAGGGCCTGACAGATAGAGTCGATGCTGCAGTTCTCTGGAAGACGGAGTAGCTTCAACGATTGGATGTTGGTGAAGTGAGGTAGCGAGTCTACTGCCGTTGGTTGATTGATGGTCACGTTTGGAGGTGTGGAAGGGATTGCAAACCATCACCGAGTCTTTGGGGCATGGTAGATGTCAATGTGGGCGTTTGTATCTCAATCGAAGTAATCTAAAAGATAAACGAAAGAGCTATCACGTATGTATACACATTTATAGCAGAGTATATTCTTGCGCAGCCTAATGTCAATTCCTTTTAAAGTTTTTTTTTTCTACTAACAAACAATATAAGAAGGAAGAATAAGCAAAAATAGTATGAAACCAAACAAATAATAAAACACTATCAATCAAATCATTGTTTTATTTCTTTTAAACTCACTGATCACTGCACTCACTCACTCACTTCCACATGCATGCACATACGACGCCGTTAACGGCCACGCGCACACTACGAGCGCGGGAACTTCAGGCGTATGCTAACTGAATGGTCCGCTGAGTTGCAGTTCAGCTGGAAATCAATATTTTGTCAAAATCCACGCACGACACGTCTTTAGAAATACTCTAATAACAAGACAAATAATGCAAGTGGTATGGTTGTACATTATATAAATGACAGAACTGCATATTATCGTCTCAGATTACTCTGAATTATGCACGAACATATTATAAACATAATAATTGAAATGATTTGATAAGGGGGTATCGGCATTTTCGTCGACATTTTTAAATCGCTTTGTGCGTGTATATCTAGTCTTAGTAACAAGCGCTAGCAATTTAAAAAATCTTGATTAAACACTGACGTCAAGTTTTGGTTAACGCGACACTTCGTGTTTTACCGGCGTGGAAAACAACGAATGGTCGGCCCTACACTTCGTAAATTAGAGTCACCTTTTTAACGAAATATCTCAAAACGTGACGTGAACGTGAACGTGACTGTTCGTTGCAAGCCGTTTGCATTCATTTTCGTCAACAATGGCAAAGCGGACGTCCGGAATTTCACGTTGGGTCCTTCTAAATAACAAAGTTTTCATTCATATTCGCGTATCTTTACAAACCTATGGTATATTCTCATCTAAATTAAACAAAATTAGTTATATAACATGTATTGTCATTATTGGTCAATATCCGGTGCTGTGTTATCAGATTGTATACGTGTATTCTTTAGTTTGTGTCCACATGACACGAGTTATTGAGATGTGCGCGCAGTGAGATAACAATGTATCAAACTCATTAATGATTGTGTAGCGTAATTGTGCTTGTTATTATATGTGATCGTGATCGTGATTGTAATTGTAATTGAGATGGTGATTAAGATTGTGACTGAGATGGTAATTGTGACTGTGATCACGATTGTGATTGAACTTATCATGTATTGTTCTTAACATGTTCAATACAGACTAAATATAATTTACACATTATAAATGGCTTCAAAGAAATTACGAACATCGAATAAATTCGAATAAATGGTTATACATCAACACAATTAGTAATTATATTTTTGTCAATGATATGACTTATCATACCTTTTGTAGACCCTCACCGCAGTGTATGCATTACTAACATAATATATACAAGTTTTGTGTATGCATAATGATATATATCCAGGGCGTATAAGTTGAGGTGAATGGGGGGGGGGGGGGGGGGGGGAGGGGTGGTCCAAGGGATCAATGTCAAATTCAGATATTATTGTTTTATGATACAAATTTGTATTTACCTTTTTGCTTAGTGTTGGCGAAAGATTGTCGAGGATATTTATCGCATCAGACATGGACATATCGAGTAAGACCGTATTCTGTTCAACGATAAAAAGGTGTTCTTCTTCACCCGATGAACTACGCTGCGATATTTCGACTTCTTCCAAGAGTTGAGCCGAATGCAGGGCCTGACAGATAGAGTCGATGCTGCAGTTCTCTGGAAGACGGAGTAGCTTCAACGATTGGATGTTGGTGAAGTGAGGTAGCGAGTCTACTGCCGTTGGTTGATTGATGGTCACGTTTTGGAGGTGTGGAAGGGATTGCAAACCATCACCGAGTCTTTGGGGCATGGTAGATGTCAATGTGGGCGTTTGTATCTCAATCGAAGTAATCTAAAAGATAAACGAAAAAGCTATCACGTATGTATACACATTTATAGCAGAGTATATTCTTGCGCAGCCTAATGTCAATTCCTTTTAAAGTTTTTTTTTTCTACTAACAAACAATATAAGAAGGAAGAATAAGCAAAAATAGTATGAAACCAAACAAATAATAAAACACTATCAATCAAATCATTGTTTTTATTTCTTTTAAACTCACTGATCACTGCACTCACTCACTCACTTCCACATGCATGCACATACGACGCCGTTAACGGCCACGCGCACACTACGAGCGCGGGAACTTCAGGCGTATGCTAACTGAATGGTCCGCTGAGTTGCAGTTCAGCTGGAAATCAATATTTTGTCAAAATCCACGCACGACACGTCTTTAGAAATACTCTAATAACAAGACAAATAATGCAAGTGGTATGGTTGTACATTATATAAATGACAGAACTGCATATTATCGTCTCAGATTACTCTGAATTATGCACGAACATATTATAAACATAATAATTGAAATGATTTGATAAGGGGGTATCGGCATTTTCGTCGACATTTTTAAATCGCTTTGTGCGTGTATATCTAGTCTTAGTAACAAGCGCTAGCAATTTAAAAAATCTTGATTAAACACTGACGTCAAGTTTTGGTTAACGCGACACTTCGTGTTTTACCGGCGTGGAAAACAACGAATGGTCGGCCCTACACTTCGTAAATTAGAGTCACCTTTTTAACGAAATATCTCAAAACGTGACGTGAACGTGAACGTGACTGTTCGTTGCAAGCCGTTTGCATTCATTTTCGTCAACAATGGCAAAGCGGACGTCCGGAATTTCACGTTGGGTCCTTCTAAATAACAAAGTTTTCATTCATATTCGCGTATCTTTACAAACCTATGGTATATTCTCATCTAAATTAAACAAAATTAGTTATATAACATGTATTGTCATTATTGGTCAATATCCGGTGCTGTGTTATCAGATTGTATACGTGTATTCTTTAGTTTGTGTCCACATGACACGAGTTATTGAGATGTGCGCGCAGTGAGAAAACAATGTATCAAACTCATTAATGATTGTGTAGCGTAATTGTGCTTGTTATTATATGTGATCGTGATCGTGATTGTAATTGTAATTGAGATGGTGATTAAGATTGTGACTGAGATGGTAATTGTGACTGTGATCACGATTGTGATTGAACTTATCATGTATTGTTCTTAACATGTTCAATACAGACTAAATATAATTTACACATTATAAATGGCTTCAAAGAAATTACGAACATCGAATAAATTCGAATAAATGGTTATACATCAACACAATTAGTAATTATATTTTTGTCAATGATATGACTTATCATACCTTTTGTAGACCCTCACCGCAGTGTATGCATTACTAACATAATATATACAAGTTTTGTGTATGCATAATGATATATATCCAGGGCGTATAAGTTGAGGTGAATGGGGGGGGGGGGGGGGAGGGGTGGTCCAAGGGATCAATGTCAAATTCAGATATTATTGTTATATGATACAAATTTGTATTTACCTTTTTGCTTAGTGTTGGCGAAGGATTGTCGAGGATATTTATCGCATCAGACATGGACATATCGAGTAAGACCGTATTCTGTTCAACGATAAAAAGGTGTTCTTCTTCACCCGATGAACTACGCTGCGATATTTCGACTTCTTCCAAGAGTTGAGCCGAATGCAGGGCCTGACAGATAGAGTCGATGCTGCAGTTCTCTGGAAGACGGAGTAGCTTCAACGATTGGATGTTGGTGAAGTGAGGTAGCGAGTCTACTGCCGTTGGTTGATTGATGGTCACGTTTTGGAGGTGTGGAAGGGATTGCAAACCATCACCGAGTCTTTGGGGCATGGTAGATGTCAATGTGGGCGTTTGTATCTCAATCGAAGTAATCTAAAAGATAAACGAAAGAGCTATCACGTATGCATACACATTTATAGCAGAGTATATTCTTGCGCAGCCTAATGTCAATTCCTTTTAAAGTTTTTTTTTCTACTAACAAACAATATAAGAAGGAAGAATAAGCAAAAATAGTATGAAACCAAACAATGAATTATAATTGGAAAACAAATTACGGTCAAAGAAGAATATTACCTTCTTCATAATTAACTAATTTGGACAATTATTCGACAGCTAGTGGGTAAATTTCGCCTGTGTGTGTGTTTGTCTCAGTGTGTGATGCAGCATGATGAACTAGAAAATTGTTTGGATATGCCGCTACTTAAGAAGTTCTGAACTAAAATATTCGTTTTAAGTGAAACAAAAACATTCATACAAATCATAGCCATGTTTATACATCAAGGTAATAATACTAAACCCCTCAAAAAAAGTTCGGAAACTCAAGTTTCATCGATCATATCTCTCGTATTTTTTAATAAGAATACTCGAAATGGGTGTCACAATAAAGCCTCATTATATACCTTTCAAACGATGCATTATGTGTAGTGATTATGCAATTGGGGCGATTGCAGTAGCCCAGAGAATAGGGGGAGGCAGGAAGTAAAATCTCGCAAAATGGCCCCAATGCATTCAATTTACGAGTGCAAGACTGTGTTGACCAGTTTTCAAAAGGTTAACATTCTGTTGAATGCTGCCATCCTTTCCATTCATCAAAATTTTAGAATTTGATACCATTTTAATGGAAATTATCTCTTCATTACGATGGCATATTAATCGTAAGGATTATGCAAATGGGGTGTGTGCAGCGAACCGGAATATGGAGATGGGTCGAGTGTGAAATCAGACAAAAAGATATCGAGTTGACAAAAAATCAGAGCGTTGCATTTTTTTCGAGCTTTTGGGAAGATTTTTTAGCATTTCAAATAAAATATTCATGGTTTAAATTGATATCAACGGAAAGCCATACAACTCTTCTGTATGAAAATGTGACATTTATAATGATTTTTGTAAAGGGCGGCTGCAGGGAGATGAATGTGGGGGAGCCTCAAAAGTGACCCATTTCAAAACGCTCTGATTTGGTGTCGGTATCTGTATACCATTGTGTAGAGGATGTATGCGACTTGAATGAGTTGGCCATGAATGAGAGGAATTCAATTGAAAACGCATGAATAGTGCCTCGAAATCAGAGCGTTTCAAAATGGGTCACTTTTGAGGCTCCCTCCCATTCATCTCCCTGCAGCCGCCCTTTACAAAAATCATTATTAATTTCACATTTTCATACAGAAGAGTTGTTGGGCTTTCCGTTGATATCATATTTGATCATGAATATTTTATTTGAAATGCTAAAAAATCCTCCCAAAAGCTCGAAAAAAATGCAACGCTCTGATTTTTTGTCAACTCCATATCTTTTTGTCTGATTTCACACTCGACCCATCTCCATATTCCGGTTCGCTGCACACACTTCATTTGCATAATCCTTACGATTAATATGCCATCGTAATGAAGAGATAATTTCCATTAAAATGGTATTAAATTCAACAATTTTGATGAATGGAAAGGGTGGCAGTATTCAATAGAATGTTAACCTTTAGAAAACTGATCAACACAGTCATGCACTCGTAAATTGAATGCATTGGGGCCATTTTGCGAGATTTCACTTCCTGCCTCCCCCTATTCTCAGGGCTACTGCAATCGCCCCAATTGCATAATCACTACACATAATGCACCGTTTGAAAGGTATATAATGAGGCTTTATTGTGACACCGATTTCGAGTATTCTTATTACAAAATACGAGAGATATGATCGATCAAACTTGAGTTTCCGAACTTTTTTTGAGGGGTTTACTACTACTATAATAATATTATTCATCTATACAGGGTTTGTAAGCGATGCAGCATTATTACTATCCTTGGTCACCAGGTACAGTTCGAACACGCGAAATTATCATATGCACCATCTAATCACCCCGAGGAGCATATTAACCCGAGCAGTTCGTAGAAAATTATCGAAGCCAAGACCGAGTACGTTCTACATTTTCGAGTCCGAGAGGGGATCGGTAAAAGTTGTGTTTAAAATAGTGATTTTGCCAAGCAGATTGGCTTGAAGATCAGCCGAATGAAAACATGGGTAATGACCCTGAATATCCCGCACCCCTCACCAATACAAGCAAACTGAGAAGATCTACCTATAACTGAGGTGTTTACTTGCATGGGCAGGTGCAGGCAAAGACATTAAAGGGATCTGTTAACTTTGTTGACGCACCCTTACAAGGGATCAATAACTCAGCAAAGTCATATTAATTGGAATACACTTTCTAACAGTTATAACACACCTTTTTCTTGAGCACATCTGGCAGAGCTTTCATTCCCACGGCAGTGTAGAGGGTTGGCGAGGTCAAAATCACAGACTCTGTTTGGATGAAACGATTTAGGATGCCAGACACGTTGCCTCCGAAATCCTGTGCTTCTGTGGACAAGTCCATGATGATACGTAATTTTTCGCTCTCCTCCAGATACCGGGATGACAGGATTGCACTTATGGCCTTGAGGCAAGTTTCTTTATCTGACCCCGCTGCAAATCGGAGAAGATTTTCATAGTCTCCGATACATTGTGCCTTTTGCTCTATTATTTTATCAAATTTTGAGATCGTCAATTTCTTGGACAACAAATTTGTATTCGTGTAGCATTGTGAGAGGTATTTGCCCGCCAAACATTCTTGAGCAGCCTTGTGGAAATACTCGATTTTCCTTGGGACTGTTTGATTTGGTTTTAAGGGATTTTGCTTTGCATCGGTGCTAGATTCCGAAACAATTCCTAATGCGAGTCCATTATCTAGGGTTTCAGGGAGTCGTTTGAAATCATCATCTGTAAACAGGAGTTTGTTACTGTCGTCAAGAAGTCCTTGTAGAGCTATCTTCCCAAGTTGTTTTTTCGTCTCAGTCAGCCATGCTTCGGTATATTTGATTTTGTCCTTTTCTCTTATCTGATGCCAAAGGTAGGTGAGGATCGCATCGAAGAGCTCGGATTGCGTCTGTTTGCCCGATAGCAGGTTGTCTGGGTGATGCCATAGAGTGCAGGCCATCAGACAGAAAAGAGGTGTTGTTACCAGCTCATTCAGTAGGTCGTTATTGTCCAAGTGCGCTTTCAAATCACTTCCGGAGGTTGGTTTGTCGGCGAAGAAGTTATCTATGAATGAGTGTACGTTTTCTGGTGAAAAACCTTCTATTTCAAATTTAGCATAGACTTTAACAAGTGCCCCCTGATTGAAATCCTTCTCTAGATGAGGGCGTGTCGTGACAACAACCCTTGATTGTGTCATGTCCTTGTTCTGCAAAATAGCTGGGATATTACTTTGACACTCGCTTCCTGTGGCTACAATACTGCCACTGTACTCATCAAGTCCATCAAAGATGATGTCGCATAAGCCCGGGTTTCTCCGAATGAACTTTTCCAGTGTTTCAGGAGTAAGATCGTCAACATCTGGGAGAAGATTGTTTACTATTGCCTCTCCGAAGGACTGATCACGTGTAATGTCTCGAAATCTTAGTATGAACAAAATGGGCAGGTCATTCAACGAGGGTTCCTCAAGCTGATCGGCCCAATCAATAGCTATTTTAGCAACGGCTGTGGATTTGCCCTTTCCCGCTGCAGCATAAATGACTATACGCTTTGGTAGCCTCCCGTTTATCTTGGTTGTTAAAATGTCACTAACTGACCCTTCAATAACCATCCTATCGCGTTCTCCACGAGTATTACCGACGGCATCTTGCTTGTACATAGTGACTACAGTGTACACATCTTTTACGTTAACTATATGTTCATCGGACCCTGGCATTCTGGTCACCTTGCAAAGTCCTGTTCTATAGTGTTCTGCTAGCCGATGGCGACAATCAGCGACGGTGAAATGTGTTGATATCGGAAGAGCTCCTCGGTCTACAATGAAAAGGTAGAAAGAAATATAGGAATAATGGTATATTAGAATGCATAGGCATTTCATGACTCTACATGAAAACATGGGAAGACATATAATGTCTTATTTGAACATATAAACCGTTCAAATATTGCTATTCCAAAAAAAGACTTCATATATCATGAATGGTTCATGGCCTATTCAGTACATTATGCATAGACCAGGCCTCATTAAATCTACTGTTTTCACGCAGGACAACGAGCTATCGTAGCATCATCTTCTCTATCGCGTTAAGTTATGTTGTTATTCTTCAGCTAAACAACATGTAATTGACACCACTGATACTAACAACAATACTTGAATTATCATTGCATTACATATCGCCTTTATTAAATTCAAAATAAATCCTAGGTCCACTGTGCAGCTGAAATTAGATTTCCGCCTAAAAAACAAGTTCCAACTCAATTGACTGCATAACCTGGTAGAACCTGTATGGGTTCTGCAAAATTTAGCTGGGGACATTTCATAATGCCAAAGGAAATATACGGTTTTGTTGTCATTTAGGATTTTAAAAACATTTTCTAAAATTATTCCATAGAACTTGGTCCCCATCATTTATTCCAATCGGGATAAACTTGAATATATTTCAGCATTTTCTGAGCCGATTTTGACCGAACAAAATGACAGATTCTGTATTTCAAGTCTTACTTCAATAAGTCTTTCATTGGGCCGTATGCATAAAAACAAGCAATTGCTTGTGCTAGCCTTTTGCTTGAATCAGTATGCATAAAAACAAGCAATTGCTTGCAAGCAAAAGCATTTGCTTACAAGCACAAGCAATTGCTTACTGCTCGTAAGCAAATGCTTACCAAACAAGCAATTGCTTGAAACCGTATGCATAAAACGAACCTTTTACTTGTCTTGATAAGCAATTGCTTGCGTTTTTTCAAGCACATCCAGACCAGCTTGAGCTCTTGCTTACTCAGGGCATTCGCGTTTAAGGATCAATTTTTCGTACCGTTTCAGGATGATTTCAAGCTCCATATTCCAGAGGTTATGTTGTGATCAAATTCCTGTTATTTTAGACTTTTTACGGCAATTTTTGTCCATCGATCTGCACAGAAACCCCGCTGATGCTCCGCGCTGTTTCCCCCCTATTTGCGTAATAAAAATACTGCTGCCAGGTCGGGCACGAAGCGTTGTTGCCCTGCAGTGCGATGTTCGCACAACCGTAACGATCCTTTGTCCAACACGTAAGCAATTACTTGGCAGTGCAAGCAAAAGGTTTGAGCACAAGCAAGGGCTTGTGCATACAACTTTAAGCAATTGCTTGAACTTGATCTTTTGCTTGACAAGCTCTTGCTTGTGCTTAAAGCATTTGCTTATAAGCAATTGCTTGTTTTTATGCATACGGCCCATTATCTCGTAAAAGCCATTTCTCAAAGCGTCCTTTAAACCAAAACTGAACGATCACTTTAGCTATTTTCTTAATTGTAAAATAATGTTGGGGATCAACAATTATTCGAACCGGATTTATTTATTGATATTTCAGCTGTTTCTGAATCGATTTGGATCAAGCAATGTGTTCTTTGTATTAAGAATCCCGTGTTCTTTCGAATAGTATGTAGTTATATTTGATAAATGATTAACGTCACTTTTTTGAAAATATAACGTTAATGGATCACATTAAGTAAGAGGGCTGTTTTCATTTAAAGAGCCAATAACACAAAAGGGCACCCTTCTGACACATCAAGTGTCAACCAACATGTGAGTGTGATGTAGAAAATATTCCTTTAAATGTCCATAAACCACTGTGTCCCCACTGTGTCCTTCCCCTCAGTGTCCTCCAACCAACTGCATGTGTACCACCCCTCATCAGCTACCACATTCATACATTATAGTTATCTCCCTCCATTAATTCACCCCTCGCTGTAAGATCCCATTGTTCAGTGTACTATATGTTTATGTAGCAATGATAATAATGTTAACGCTAAATATGTCACCATGTTACCTAAGGCCCGTGGTATGCCATGATCGCCCCCCCCCCCTCAACCTGCTCATGTGGAGGCCATGCATATCAATGCATACATGCAATATGCTACGGGTTCTTGAATATGGGTGACTCAGTTTCACTTCACATTCCAACTGTCAAACGTGCGCTTTATAGTTGTAAATATATTGTTAGGGTTATTTGTATTTGTTTTAACATAGTGTAATACTGATAGAGTGGGAGTTATTTGTGGAAGGGGAATGTACAATCGCCACTGCCTGATTTGAATATTAATTTGTCTTCAAATAAAATGGGTGATATATAATAATAATACATTAATTTCATCGCCAGTATCCACTACTCACATGAATATAACCCGCGTACGAATTTGTTTTTGTTTTTGCTGAAACCATTTTTTTCAGATGAGCAATTACATGCTTCTTTATTTTGTTTTGTAAATCACTACTTTTGGTATCTGAACGTCATCGCCATTTGTTTTTCTACGAAGTCGTGTTGCTTTAAAAGAAGGGCGTATTTGCGAAATTCATTACTTTGATAACTAAAATAAATTTATAGATAACAATTTCATACTATTAAGAAATTTCAAACCGTTCACTTGTCCCAATTGATAAAGGAGTTAAGACAAATAACATAAATAATCAAAGAGCAATG
>JBAMJV010014425.1:0-24892 GCA_037951105.1 Echinarachnius parma
TACGCACTACATATTTATAACACTGAGCAAGTGAACATCACGCACCGTGCGCAAGACGTTCACAAGATGGCACCGCGCATCTGATTCATAAAGGAGTGGTCACATTGGACACGACTCCCCACGACTAGACCCACGAATGCAGTACGAATTGGTACAAATATATGGCAAGCCGTTTTAACATTTATTCCTATTTCTTGATATCAATAATTGAATTATTGATATCAGTTTATTTCTTGATATCAAGTATTACCAAATTGGTACAGAAGAGTATTTTTTTATATCAAGAATGCATTTCTTGATATCAAGAATGCATTTCTTGATGTCAAGAATTCGATTTCTTGATATCAAGAATTGAATTTTTGATATCAAGAAATATGAATAAATGTTAAAAACGACATGCCATAGATTTGTACCAATGCGTACTGCATTCGTGGGTCTAGTCGTGGGGAGTCGTGTCCAATGTATTGGTAATACTTGATATCAAGAAATAAACTGATATCAATAATTCAATTATTGATATCAAGAAATAGGAATAAATGTTAAAACGGCTTGCCATAGATTTGTACCAATTCGTACTGCATTCGTGGGTCTAGTCGTGGGGATTCGTGTTCAATGTGACCACTCCTTTATACGGACATTAGAGTTGTGTATTTCCTTTATGTACAGTTCTATGGATCCGAAATACATTTAAACCACGTTTGAGTTGAAACAACCTTTGCGAATCCCAGTCACAATGTGTACCGGTAATGGCCATACAGATGATTAATATGTTTTGAAAGAGAAGTGTGTCGGTCATTTGTTTTTTGTTCATGCATACATTCGCATCTGCTTCTTGCCTAGATTTGTATACTAACAGTAAGTTCTAGTTATAAATGGCATTGCCAGAGATGGACAAACGGGGGGGGGGGGGGGGGGGGGGCTTCAGTGGCGTACCGGGGTCTGATTAATTGGGGGGGGGGGCACGCAATTATTATTGGGAGAAATCTCTTTGTATTTCTATATTTTGTATAAAATAAATGTTCCCCTTATATTTTGTAAGTGCATGCATATGCAGTGACGAAGTGTGAAGCGGGGGGGGGGGGGGGTTGGGAGGGGCGTACTCGAAGCGAATCGGGGGCGTGATGTACAGCAGAGGCTAAAAGCATCAATAATTATTATTATGCAATAATGTGACATAGTACTAATATTCAGCATTATTAATGTTCAGTCTCCAACTTGGTGGGGGGGGGGGGGGGGGGGGGGGGGGGGTCATCAGGCCCGCCTCTTGTTGGCTTCTCCACAGTTATAGGTCACTCGCTAGACCAATTTAATTCGTCTTGATGATTGAAGCGATATACCTATTGTATTGGCTATACCGTAAAGTGCAAAATGCGAATGGACAGGTACAATAAAACCACAACTGTGCCCTATATCTGGAAAACCAACCGGTATGTTTAAGCAATTGCTTTTTTACGATAGGTCAAGTCTATACCATACCAATAACTTATCATACTTTTCCGGAGTAAACACACGCGTTTTATGGTTTAGCAATATATTCCTTTAAACGTTTTTAAGACGTGCAATTATAGCATTGACGGCAGAAAAAAAGTTATAGCAAGTGTTTATGCTTCGAATGGCGCCAGCCATGTACTTAACCGCTACAACCCTTCAAAACGTTACTTTTTTAGTAAGATGATTAAACGAAAATAAGTGAAATTAATCATAAAGGCAATACATTTCAACATGTCCGATACTACCATCACATCGTCAAACAGTTAATTAACAAATTGACTTTCCAGGTAACTGTCGGGCACTTATTTCCAAGCTCGCCTGGCACATACAAATATAATTCTAACATTTGTTTTGCATATGAATTTAGAACTCCCTATGAAAAAAAAAACTAAGGCTCTTTTTTTTATTTCAAGGGATTTTTTTGCAAATCGGGGCCTTAAGTCACCCTGAGCCCGCGTGATTGTTTTTGTTTGACTTTTTAAAGGACAATCGAATCCCGATGGAATCCCATCGGGAAGTGGTGTGGCAAGATCGGTAGAGCGCGTGCTTTCTGATCGTGAGACCCCGAGTTCGAATCCTGCCCACTGCCTTTGTCCTTCAGCAAGGCATTTTATCCACATTGCTGCTCTCTACCCAGGTGTATAAATGGGTACCTGGTCTGGTGAAAATTAGCTTGGTGCACCTATAGGGTTACCCGCCGCTAGTATGCTCCCCGGGGAGTTGAGAATGTGTACAAGATAATTGTACGGGTCTGAACTGTACCATATGACCATGGATAATAATAACAAGGAGGTTTGATAATAAGCGCTTAGAGGCTGTTCTGCATTAGGCGCTATATAAGTGCGTTATTATTATTATTATTTTATTTGCTCTTTTTCAGTCATACGGTATTATATTTTTGGTCAGTTTCTTTATATGTTTGAATTAAAATATACAAGAGTTAATGAAGATTCATGACATGAAACTGGTGTAAAGGGTACAGCGACCTACTTAATCACGACATGATAACTTATTGCATATTTCTAAATAAAAACTACAGACCAGGGGGTGTATTCTGAAAACGATTTGAAGTTAAAATTGATTATATTCCACATACTGAGAATCTTGCTCTACGATTGGTCAAAAGTTAATCACGTGATGAAATATAGTTTCGCCCATCATTGATGGGAGAAGAAAAGTTCGTTACACTGTGTAGATATTTTGGGTGAAAGTGCGTTGCACTCACTAGATAGTAGGTAAAAGTGCGTTGCACTGTGTAGATATTCAATTGTTCGCGCGCAAGTATACGCGTGCGCGCGTTAGTGCGCAGAAAGGTAGCGCGCTGATGCGCAACGTTTGCGCGCGGCTACGCTTAATAGACAATGGTATAAGCGTCTTTGACTTTTAATCATAAATCTTGTTCATGTGCAGGATTGACGAAATTAAAATAAAAGACTCGATCAATTGCTCAATATTCCAAACTGTTTAGCCCTTTGTGTTAGTTATAGGTCGTTTGTGATCAAAATAATTGATGTGGAATATAAAGCAAATAATCACCTTTTGGTTTCAGGCGATGGCAAACTATCACTTCCTCGGCGATCTGAATATGTATACGCTATCTTTCCTCAGCTTCGCTTCGGAAAGATAGCTACATCCAGATCGCCTCGGAAGTGATAGTTTGTCCCACCACCTTCACCAACGGTAATTATTTGCTTATTATATCCCTCATAAGATCGTTTTACCATTGTATTTGACAAATGATAGTTTTGGACAACACGCGCAATCCCCGCGCAAACATGTGACCGGGCTGTTAGCAAAAAATTAACACTAAAAGTTCGTTACGCGTTCGTTCCATAGATCATGTGTTTAAGAAAAATGCACACGCGATCAAATTTGTGCAGTACTCTATGGCGCACACGTTCTAGTCACGTGATTGACATTGCTGGTAAAAACTAACACCCTGGGAAGAAGAACGCCAAGACAGCCAATAAGCACATCCATGGGAGCGCTAGCACGCATTCATCGCGTATGTGCGCAGTTGCTGCGCACTCAGTTTTGCGTCTTTGTGATTGTGTGCGCAAAATAACAATGACTTTAAGCGTATTAGATGCGCCGTGGTTATTGAGGCTTATACTGGCTTCTTTAATGTCGATTGATTTTTATATCAAAATTTACCAGCGATTTTATGAAATATTCAGAGATTATCACTTATTTTGCTATAAGCTGAACACAATCACTGATATTGATGAGTGATATAAAACAACTAACGAATGTGCTTGATTGTGATAGGCAATCTATTACCTCGGTGGGCTCAAAATGACTATTACCCTCAGCTACGCTTCGGGTAATAATCATTTTGAGCCCACCTCGGTAATAGATTTGACTATCACAAGAATCCCATTCGTTAGTTGTATATTGTATCTACGTCACTAAAATATTCAACGGTACGGAATAGCGATTTGCTAAAATATATTTTAGTGGCGTAGATATCACGTAGATACAATACATTTTAACTTTAAATCATTGGACTTCGTTGCAAAAAGAGTTGCAATCGATTGTAAAGTTGCAATTGCATTGCGAGTCCGATCACGTGACTAAATGCGCATATCTGATTGGTTCAAATGCGCAAATTTTCTGACTTGCAAATTAGATTGCGACTTTGTTTACAATCGATTGCACGTCTTTCTGCAACGGGACCCAGACCAGACAGTGCATGCAGCCTGTGGTAAATGACTGTCCTCTCCGATGTTCCCCGACTTTGTACTGTAAACGTTGTTATTTTTGCACGATTAATATTTCGCGCTGAGCGACACAAAAACACATTCGCGGCCTTTTAATTTCGCGGCCGAGCAAGTGTCCACACGTATTGCAAATCGCGCATTTATATTCGCGGATGCCGACTTCAGCGCGAAATCCGCGAAAATGAATGCACCGCGAAAAAGATCTTTTTTTAAGCGACAACTTACTTGGTATACGACATCACTCCCACTGTACGTTCTGCTTTGGTTGTACAATCGCTCCCCGAATTCCTCCGCCCATCTGAAGACACTGTAACAAATTATTAAAAACTTTATTAATAAAATGATCACATATTTGGATATTCAAAAAAGTACCAACTAAACTATGGGAACTGTGTTACGGACGAGCAAATGGCTTAAAGGGATCTAGTAAGTAGTAACTTTGTTTACAAGTGCAAAAAGTGATGAGTGATTAATAAAATGTGTATTGGTGTGATATTATATGTCCGCAAAGTAAAGTGTGAACATTTCACGTTAATTGAATGTTTTTTGGCCGAGAAAAGAGCAAAAATGCAAAGTGATATTCACTAACTCATTGCAATACTTTGTACACGGCTTAAAATATCCCGTAGACAGTTAAACATCTGAACACTTCAGTCGTAAACAGGTAAATATGTTTTGAACGAAATGGAAATTTGAAAAACCAAAACCTGTCCCGTGCTTTTATTGATAATATGAATATGACATGGTATGAGAGAACCACTAGAGTTCGACGTAAGTTTTGAGGATTTGGACAATAATTCTAGATCCCTTTAAAGGGATCTAGTAACATTGTCTGAGTCGACCAAACCCTAATGGTAAATTGCCTCTTGGTCTACAACCATTTGGTCTATTCCCATTTGGTCTACTAAAAAATTATGAATCTGGCGGCTTAATTACGATTATGATTATGGATTATGATTAGGGTTAGGGTTGTGGATTAGGGTTAGGGTTATGGTTATGGTAAGGGTTAGGGTTAGGGTTTTGGAGGCATCAGGTAGTAGACCAAATGGGAAGTAGACCAACTGAGATTAGACCAAGTGAACATAAACCACTCTAATTGCACCAGTCCTCTACTGGTTCTTGCATGTCTAGTGTTTTCCTCTCACTAATAAATAGAAGAATGAAACCAACCTGTTTTTTTTCTTCAAATTTTCTCTTTGGGATTGAGATATTTATGATTCAATTTGAAGAAAAAAAAATTGGGGATCATTTTGAACTGTGTTTCAACGTATTTCATAAGTTAGCAAAATAGTACTTTGCATTTCGCTGAATATTCGGCCATGTTAATATATCCCCAATGTTGAATTTCACGCATCACCTAGTGGATATATTATCTGAGCACAGAAATACAAATTTAATCAACCCTTTGTCAGTTTTTGCAAAAATTATATAATCAACATAGTTACTAGATTCCTTTATTATGTAATAAAGTAATGATTGCCCATACGGTATAATCATACAATAGTGATTAAGAAAACATTGTATTGCTTACTTACATGTATCTCTAGAATCTAAAATAACATCGTAATAATTGTGGGGCCCCACAATGCCCCACAATTATTACAACGGCTATGTTTATGGATATTTTAGCCATTTATCAACCGACTTTTATCAAATAAAGTTGATTCTATCATCAAAATTGTATGCTCTTTGAAATTCGACACTCAGTTTTTTATTATCTCACAAAAAACAAATTATTTTGTGTAGCGCCCTCTATACCAAAACTCAACTATCCCTTTAAGCACATTCTTCAGTAGATGGGGGCTCATATTGATTGCCCTCATCAGTGCAAACGCACTCTATCATGTCTATCTTGCTATTCCCTACAAAGATACCAACACAAACCTGATGGATGCCAAATACATTACGGCCGATTTCAGACAGAAGAAAATCGATAGCGCCGAGCAGGTGTACGAATAAGAGTTCGCTCTTTCAAAGAGTTTGTTGGTCTAAAGCTTCTGTATAGCATCATGATTACGTAGCCGTAGGTCTATGTTCATGTTTCAATATATTCAAGTTTATACTTAGCGATAGTTATGCATATGGACTATGTTAAACATGGCTTATCCCCCCCCCCCCCCCCCCCCCCCATGCAACACCATCCAACAACACCGAATAAGAGTTCGTTCTAATTGAGTTTGGTGGTCTAATAAAAACTTCCGTAGATTTTGCATGATTACATAGGTATATGTAGTCAAGTTCATACTATAAAGCAAATCTGTACAGTGTGAACGAATGTATTATAAAGCTACATGATTACGAATATAGGTATAATTATGTACATGCATTATATATAGTCACGTTCATGTATAGAAAAGGGAAAATAAAGGTATGTAAACTGTAAAGTGCCCGTAACCTTTAGAGCAAATATAAAGCAAATATTACAATTTTTCACAGTTCGTAACTCGTATAATTCTTTGTATTCCAGATTCTGTATCATAGACATATCAAGTCATTGGATGAGAGTGAGAGAGCGTTAATTCAATTTTTGCTCAATTGAGTTACGCATCCCATCTTGTCGGTCGGAACGTTATCTAAGTGATGCGATATTTTCAGATAATGAGATGTCTGATTCTGATAACATTCCACAAAATTAAAAAGAGAACTACATTGGTGTATATATATACGTAGCTCAGTTAAAACTTTAAACACATTGATTATCTCTAAAGTATAACAAAAGTGACATAGCGCCCTTCTCTTTCTCAACCGACGAAATGTAATAATTAACACTATTCTCAAATTTCCCCGGCACGTGCGTTTGTCTATCTTTTTCGTGTGTACCTTGCTCCAAGCGTGCATCCTTCGCACATGTTACAAATGTTTGTTTTTTTTCTTCATGCTTTTTAACTAAATATTTAGCACTTTATCTCAGACGCGATTCCTTGTCAGAAAGCAAGGTCTAGATCTGCACAATCATTTCTTGCTCCACTTGTTTGTGGTGGGTGAAGGTACTATGGATTGTATTAGGGGAAATCCAGGTTACTATCTTATCCTAAAGGCCAGGGGGTGTTTCACAAAGATCCTAAGTTGAACTTAACTCTAAGTAGGACTTCGAAACTATGGAAAGCCATTACTTTCTTTGAAACAATGTTGTAAAATTTGTTTTAAAGGCATAAAATGTTGATTCAAATCATTGATATTTTCTATTATCAAGGGGATTTCATGTTCCTGATGTAAACTCTATGAAAAGTCTAAAATACTTGCATTTTTACTTTTTAAAGGGGTAGTTTAGTTTTGGTAAGGCTGAACTTTATACCCCAAACCGGGACAGTAACATTATAAACTAATAGTTATTACTCCACCATGCTCGAAAGGTATACAAAATTACAAACGACTATGTAAACGCCCGTTATCATTCAAAAAGAGCCATTAAAACACAAGAGGGCGCTCTCTAAAAAGGCATTGGTTTAAACCATTTTTCATAAAAAATTATGCATGTGATCTTTTATTAAAATAATGATTAGGTAGATAGATCATCAACAACTATTTAAAAAACGCTTTTGAAAATTTTTGAAAAAGTGTAAGCATTTTTTGAATTTTTTGAAAAAATCATCTAATTATTTGGGCCCCAAATAATTATAAGATCAGATATATTTATTGATATTTCAGCCGTTTCTGGAACGATTTTGACCAAATAAAGTTTATTCTGCCATTAAAATTACATGTTCTCTCAAATTCGACACTCAGTTTTTCATTACCTCACAACAAAATTGTGATGTGCAGCGCCCTCTCTACCAAAACTAAACTACCCCTTTAATATATTTTATTCTAAAGATACAAATAACTGTCCATACTGTTTAAGTCCAACTTAGAGATAAGTTCCTTAGGATCTTTGTCAAACACCCCCCCCCCCCCCCCCCCCGGTCACATATCACCGGATATAGCGTAAACGGACGCCCGACGGAGAGCAGAATTGTCAATCCGTTCGTCTCCGTTCGTATGCGTTTCTTGTCAGGCGATGTACGTTGTTTTATCGAGGCGGAATGTTTTGTACATTATGAAGCAATGGAGACGACATTCACCACCGGATAATTTGATTTCGAAAATGTTCCATACTTATATTCGTCGGGCGTCCGTTAACGATATCCGGTGATATGTGACCCGGCCTTAACTGTTAATGCAACCGCTATATAATAGGGATGCGGGCACACCAGTCATTGTACTCGTACAAGGACATTTTTTATTATAAAATTATATATATATATATTTGTTTTACATTACATTGATTTGTGGCGGTACTCTGACAAAAGTGCTTGTACTTTTAAACCTGGTAGCTACTGGCCTACTATACATTTATGAGGATACAAACAAACCAATAATTATTAATGGATACTTGTCAATTTTACAGGTGACACTTTACAAATTTATTTTGGTCGATACACTTTTTGTTCGACTATTAAATAAAGACTATTAAAGAGTACTAGTAGAGCTTTGTAAAATTTCAAAATGAAATGCTGAGTAGTATATGAATGATGTTGCAAAGTCGACATAATTTAACCTAAATATTTGCCACTATTGAAAAAAAAGCCGAACTCTATTAAATTCTAGTCCATACCTTATATGGAATTTATATCATGGGTACCTACATTATATGACCATGATGACGAGGACAAATTAAACAAATCACAAGTATGGAAGTACTTAGATGGAACTAACTCTCATTCATAAGTTCTTACTAAAATATAAATTCACATGGATTTAAAGGGGTAGTTTAGTATTGGTAGAGAGGGCGCTGCACATCACAATTTTTGTTGTGAGGTAATAACAAACTGAGTGTCGAATTTGAGAGAACATGCAATTTTAATGGCAGAATAAACTTTAATTGGTCAAAATCGACCCAGAAATGGCTGAAATATCAATAAATATATTTTATCTTATAATTATTTTGGGCCCAAATAATTAGATGATTTTTTCAAAAAATAAAAACAATGCTTGCACTTTTCCAAAAATTTTCAAAAGTGTTTTTTAAATAGTTGTTGATGATCTCTCTATTTAATCATTATTTCAATAAAAAATCACATGCATAATTTTGTATGAAAAATGGTTTAAACCAATGCCTTCTTAGAAAGCGCCCTCTTGTGTTTTAATGGCTCTTTTTGAATGATAACGGGCTTTTTACTTAGTCGTTTGTAATTCTGTATACCTTTCGAGCATGGTGGAGTTATCACTTTTAGTTTATAATGTTACTGGCCAGGTTTGGTTACTAAAGTTCAGCCTTACCAAAACTGTACTATATACCCCTTAAACAGAACCCAAAACGCCAACAAGAAATAAGTCAGAAACAAGATCTTTCATTTGCCTCTCAAAGCTAACGAATAGTTGTATGTTACATCTATTATTAAACTTTTAATTCAGAGGTAGGTATTACATATTTAAATCTATATCTAATTTGATATGCATAATTTAGAAACGTTACCTATATAACATCTATTATGCGTGCCTGATTAATAATACATGTATTTTGTAATTAAATCTATAAAGCATGCAGGACCATACATTAAGAAACCCATCTATCAACAAATCATTACAACTTTCTGATAAATACAAGTATATACATTTCATAATTCAATTTATATAGCGTGATCATATATTATTTAGAAAATTACCCCTTCAAATAATAAATATGAGTATATTAAAGGCATAATACAAATGCATCAAGGAGTATTATAGAGGGAAATGCACACCAGAGGTGGGGGGGGGGGGGAAATGCCACCCCCCCCCCCCCCCCCCCTCCCCGCATCACGCCAAAACCCAAAATAATTTGACAAAAATAATACAAAAATGAGGAGAAATTAATTCCTTTATAAAACAAAGAAGGACAAAGCGTGTGCCCCAACAATTAGGTTACCCCCCCCCCCCCCCCCACACACACACATACATTATACTGCTTTGCCCTAACGCTATTAGCCACCTCAAGAGCCAGGAAAGCAGACCAGCGTTTTTGTAATTAATTTACCTATATAACTAGGCACGTCTTATCCATATAATAATTATAATATTACATTGGGATCGGAGCATAGGCGTAGGAGGCGGGGGGGGGGGGGCTGCTGGCTGCAGCCCCTCCCCCTATGGAGTTTCGAAAACGGCCATATTCGGGCAAAACGCACCTGAAATTCGGGCAAATCATGTCATGTTCGGGCAAAAATCATGTTATATTCGGGCAAAATCCGTGTCATATTCGGGCAAAATCATGATCATATTCGGGCAAAATCATGTTACATTCGGGCAATATTATGTGTTTTTGGGGCGCAAAACCATCTCATATTCGGGCAAATGATCGCGTTATTTTGGACTAAACAATTGGAAATTTGTTATTTCGGGCAATAAAGAGGCGAGGACTTTTGTTTTTGTTTTTGCTTGTATAGGTACAAATTCGAAACTTCGGGAAAAAGACCTCACACCCCCCCCCCCCCCCCCCCCCCCCCCTCCGGAACAACGTCCCCCTTCACCCATGGATCGGAGTACGCATTTGCTTTTAATTATAGTGCAATAGAGAAAGGTGTAATGAAGGATGGTGTGAATTAATCATATATAAAGGACAATATAATGGATGGCACGTTTGACTTTAATCACGACTTCGATTATTAATGTGTGGTTACTGATTGATGCAAAGTACTGTACCGCTAGTCGAAGGGGATTAATTATGGGGAATAATCAACATGGGTACTAGGTACTTAATTGACCAATAAAAACAATACAGACCAATAAAAAGGTCAGTTTATCCATTATTTATAAAGTATCGGGCATGAAAAGTACAACCCGATTCTAAAAGCCATAACCTTGACCTTCTGGATACTCTCATCGGTTTTTGTTTGTTTGTTTGTTTGTTTGTTGTTTTGTTGTTTTTTTGTTTAAAATTTTGATTTTGTTCATGTTTACACAGTAATTACATAAATATTCTATACAATTTGTTATCATTCTCGTGATAATTTGATAAAAACACAATTAAAAGAGGAAAAGCATTTTAAAAATAGACACATACAGTATAGAGCATGTCTCCAATAGTTCGCATGCCCCCCCCCCCCCCCCCACCATCAAAAACAAATCCGTCCGACCACGCTACGCTACTGCATCTTTGCTATCTACCACTTGCGACGCAAACAGTTTGGATTTTCATCTAATTACTGCTTAATTCCGCGTCGAGAAAAGATGAATCCATAATTATCACAAATATTCAAATTTAGCATGAACTATTCCATTCTCCCCCCCCCCCCCCCACCCCTCCCCCCCCCCCCTCTCTTGTCGGGGGCTGACTCATTAAAAACACTGTCGGCTACATCCAATCTACATTATTAATATCATCAAAGTCAGCAGCAGCAACTATCGTTATTATCATCATTATCATCATTATATTTATCCCCACATCATCATCATCATCATCATCATCATCATCATCAACAACCTCATCATCATTAACTTTAACCCCACCATGATCATCAGCATTATCATCATCATCATCATCATCATCAACATCATCATCTTCAGTTATCCCCATCATCATCATCATCATTATACCGGTCATGTGGCACAATGATAGAGCGTCCGTCTCATGCACGGGAGGTCGTGGGTTCGAACTCCGGCCGGGTCATACCAAAGACCATTATAAAAATGGGACCTACTGCCTTCTAGTCAGACGCTCGACATACATGAGTGGAGTAGGGTAATAGTAACATTTATGTTATGCAGGGCCCGCTGGAAGAACAGTGTTCGTCACTGAAGTGGCTACCTGGGTAAATAATAATAATAATAATAATTATCATCATCATCATCATCATCATCATCATCATCATCATCGTCATCATCATCAAGATCACCTACATCAACAACATTACTTTGATCACCTACATCAACAACATTACTTCGATCACTTTATAAAGCAAAGTGGTATATCACCAATACGTACCACAACCTATTACCATTGTATCGCAACCTTACACCACCAAACCTACCACATAATCATCACGGTCATTAACCCTATCTTAACTGGGGGCCGGGGGGGGGGGGGGGAGGGGGGGGGGTCCCCACCCCCTCGACTTTTCGCGCGATAATCCGCAACGCGCGCAGATATTGCCGCGCAACTTCATGAGTTTTTTCATTGAAGTCTTGCGCAGCTTTTGAGACCAAATTTGCGACGACCAGATATACCGTTCTAAAGTCACGTGACCTTTCGTAAGTGATCGTCGGCCCAAAAATCGCTAAATTTTGTGATTTGTGTACAAATCCTATGGAAATTTATTTTTTCCAAGAATACACAAAACCTTCATTATTTTTCATTCTCATCACTGCAATCATTTCATTTTGGGCTAAAAATGGTTGGATAATGGTCAATAATTGATTCCATTGAAAAAAACAATAAAAAACATAAGTCGAAAAAACAAAGAAATACATAAGAAATTTCAAAAACAAAGAAATACATAAAGAAAATTGTTAATGTTGAAAACCTGTTAATTAAATCATAAAGAATATTTATGCACAAAATTAGCATATTCTGAGCAATAGTTAGGGATTTACAGACACAAAGAGGATTTCTGCATAAATTAGCGTACTTCGGTAATTAATCATGCGCATAATTTGCTTATTTAACATTGAATCGTTTAAACGAAAACATGAACGCGTCGGCTAACACTTCAATGTACCTCCATGGCAAAATTTCGCGTGAATCGGACAATCGGTCTTCGAGATCTTTAGGGGGGGGGGGAGGTCAAATCGAACCCCTCCCCCCAGTAAAAACCTGGTCTGAAATAGCCCAGTTAGAATAGGGTTAAAGGGGTAGTTTAGTTTTGGTAGAGAGGGCGCTGCACATCACAACTTTTTTTGTGAGGTAATACAAAATTGAGTGTCTAATTTGAGAGAACATACAATTTTAATGGCAGAATGAACTTTATTTAGTCAAAAATCGGTCCAGAAACGGCTGAAATATCAATAAATATATCTGATCCTATAATTATTTGGGGCCCAAATAATTAAATGATTTTTTCAAAATTGTTTAAAAAATGTTTACACTTTTTCAAAAATGTTCAAAAGCGTTTTTTAAATAATTGTTGATGATCTCTCTATTTAATCATTATTTCAATAAAACATCACATGCATAAATTTTGTATATAAAATGGTTGAAACCAATGCCTTTTTTAGAGAGCGCCCTCTTGTGTTTTAATGGCTCTTTTTGAATGATAACAGGCCTTGTACTTAGTCGTTTGTAATTTTGTATACCTATCGAGCATGGTGGAGTTATAACTATTAGTTTATAATGTTACTGTCCAGGTTCGGTTAATAAAGTTCAGCCTTACCAAAACTATACTACCCCTTTAAACTATGCAATTTATTAATGTTAATAGCTTATTGTTGTTGTTGTCGGTTTTTTAAATAACGTTTTTGGCTTGATATGAATACTACTGTATCAAATTATAATGTGTATTATCACATCGCATTTTAATGAGTAGGAACATAGATTGTATATTAGCTCACCTAATACAACAAAATACATAGTATGAACACGGTCGCTGTATATACTGCTGTATATTTAGTGTACAGCATAATACAGTCGTCTCGTGCAGCGAAGCTCGAACATTCCTTACATACCAATGAATATCATATTCGGCATATGATTGAACGCTACATGTGAGCGAAGGCTTCTTGTACTAACCCTTTGTTATGACGGGCCACACGTGTACCATACAGATAGTGTATCTATACAGGGTGCCCCCTCCACCCCCCCCCCCCCCCAAAAAAAAACGGAATGGGGCACTTCCCAAAAATAAAGTTACAAAATGATTATGTCCATCGGATAGGGTGTCTTTTCCAATGAAAAAACAATACCAAGAACAGTCATTTTGGTCGTGTAGTTTTTATTTTAAGGCGCTCTGAGTGACACCATGTCGGGTTCCCATTTTTGTCAATTTTTACCAATTCAGTGCCTGATAAATCGCACTTCCTGTTCGTCATAGCATCGAACAACTATGCCTATTCTCTCGGTACACAGCTGAATGCACACTAACAATGGCGCGCGTATTGCTCGTTGTTCGATGCTACGACGGGCAGTGGGGCGATTTATCAGGCACTGACTTGGTAAAAATTGACAAAAATGGGAACCTGACATGGTGTCACTGACAGCGCCCTAAAACAAAACTACGTGACCAAAATGACTGTTCTTGGTATCGTTTTTCATTGGAAAAGACACCCGATCCGATGGACAAAATAATTTTGTTACTTTATTTTGGGAAGTGCCCCGTTCCGGTTTTTGGGGGGGGGGGGGGGGCACCCTGTATAAGTGTACCGTGGTCGGACAGATTGGGGGCACACTCTATGATGTATTTCTTTATTTTGCATAATACAGTATCTTAAAGGATATCACCCGTACGTTTTCGGTCAAATCATTTGGGGCACGTACTACCGTGCCCCCGTATACGCCACAGGGGGCAAACTCTATTTTATTTCTCTATCAATTGTCGGCTATTTATCTTCATTTTTCTTTACTTCGTCGTGTAGGAGAAATTGTTTTGTCGAATGAGAGGCAAGCATCACCTTGTTCAGACCTAGAGTGTCTGAGGGTGGGGGCTACTGCCCCTGTGGGAACCCCCCCCCCCCCCCCCGGCTTGGTTCAAGGTCAAGTTTAATTCACGGTTAGCAAATTTAGAAAATGTGTTTCGTACCATGCACTTTTTACTTAGAAAGGGTACAAATTAATATACATACATATATATGATTTGATAATTCGACATACGCACAAATAAAGGAAAAGGCTGTTAATGAATTATCCTAAATTGTATCACATTGATCTTGTCTTTGTGTCGGAGAATAGTGAAGAAGATATGATTTTATAATAATATTGTTATTGCTGCCCCCACATTGAAAACATTATTTCGATTTCGCAATTAATTGACTCCCCTCTCCCTTCAATGTCCCTACGAAATTTAACTGAATGCATTTACCCCCCCCCCCCCCCCCCCCAAAAAAAAGAAAAAAAAATTTAAAATATTTAAAAACTCGCGTAGTAAAAACTAATGGACGGAACTAAGTTATCATTAAAAGCTTTCAGCTCTACAGTATTATTTAATAAAATTAATAAATAAATCAATATGCATTACACAAGTATACAAATCACCGCCTTGCGATAAGGTGTACATGTAAAAGGTACAAGTATATGAACTTATGGCTGTGCGACATGCTTTTATCTCGTCAATATCTATAAAATTAGGGTTCGTAAATTAATAACAATCCTATAACTAATATGGATTATTTAATTGTATCATTCGACTACGCTGCAGCCATGCTGTTGCGGAAGTCTGGCTACTACAATTCAATAAAATATTCTCATCGCATCTTTATTCCAGAATGTCCCTGACATGGATGCGTACCTGTGCGGATGAAGCCAGTCATTGGACTGAATAAATGCACGCATTTTAACAAGTTGTAACATCCCCAAATTGAATCTCCGCTTATAATCGAGTTGTGAAAGCTATCTATACATTGTAGACCGAAGAATCAGTCTCTGCATGTTCCGATGTTTGTTCCACTGAGACTACGTCTGGCTCCGTATACCGTATATTAAAAGAAGTCATCTTCATAAAGAAAACTCCCTTTGGAGTTGGTTTTTCTGACTATATAATTGTATATAATGTTGTCTCAAAACTGTTTAATAGCAGGCCTATACATGTGTAAACTCTTTAAAAGGGAAATAATGAAGCTACCACTTCTATGATATGCCCCGTTGCAGAAATAGATACAAATCGATTGTAAAGTTGCAATTAATTGTAAGTCAGATCACGTGTTCGAAATCCGCAAATCTGATTGGTTGAAACGCGGCCTAGAAACGGGGCCTAATAGACTCGCAATCAGTATGAAGCGGTTGCTTAATTATTCATCGTTAATAATTATTTATTGATTGCTGTTATTCTTGATTTATAATGTATTTACCTCTTATCTTTGTAAATAAATTATGTTAATGTTCTCCCTTTTTTTTAATTCTACGTATAAACGTATGATATGTTATTGTATCATGACTATTCTTTTATTCTTTTGTTCACTCATGCCCTGCTGAAAAACAGCTTCTAGCTGAAAGCGGGCACTTTTACCAAATATAATTTATACTACCGTGATTAAATCAGTAAAATAAACGAACAAACTGTCACTTTGGCCCTTACATTTGATGAATGGTACGTGTTGGGGCAAGGAAAGCGAAGGATCTTTTTCCATAATATATACTTTGTTTTTATCGCGGGCCTGATCGCGGGATTTCAAGGAGCAATAATTGATTCCAGTGATCGCAAAGTGCAATACCGAGGTTAGGGTTGTAATAGCTGCCGTATAGTATAGCAAGGGGACTATACAATCATTACCTTGAAAGTATCTTTAATATATCTTGAATGTTTAAAATATACCTGTTTTTTTATAGTGCTTTTATAGTTACCCGGTTCGGTCACTCTTCAAGGTTTCTGATTTTATAAAAGAACATGTGAATTAAAAAAAAAACACTTAATGACAGCACGTCTACCAGTAAATCGTGTTATAATTGTTTTAATTTATATTATAAGTGACATTTTGTAAAAGAAGAAAATCAAGGTGATTCAATAACATAATATATAGATATGTTCATGCTGGTTGCCTTTTAAATAGATCACAATTTTAGCTATTACCAGGATACTTTTCTACTTCAAGGTTGGCTGAATGATAGTTTAACATGCTTATTTATAAAGGGATGATCTAGTAACATTGTCAATATCGACACGACTTACTTGGAGCTCTAGCGGTTCTCTAATACCTCGTTATATTTGTATTACCAATAGAAGCATGAAGTTCTTGGTCATTATGAAGATATCTATGATTGATTTTGTTTATGTTAACGTCTCGCTGAGACACTAAAAACAAACAACCCACCAACCAATGTATATGCTCATCTCCCACACTTGGTTCAAGGTTACTCGCTATAAAAAAAAAAATTATGTCTGTATTCTTTACTCATTTGGTATACTATTTGTATGCCAATATAAACTTTGATGTACCCAACTCCACGTTTGACCCCAACCATATCAAACTAATGAAAATAAGCACGCTATATATAAAGTTCTAATCACAATCCCTATCTTTACTATCCTTATCCTTAGCCTCTAAATTCTGATTCTGATATAGTGGACGATAGTAGAAGAAATTGATGTAGACCTTGCATAAAGAGATGCAATCGATAGTAAAGTTGCGATTCATTGTGTGATATAACTTCAAAATATATATATGATCATTTGTTAAATTTAAGATTAGAGAAGTCTTTTGCAGTTCGCAACATAGAACACTTATATAATGTCTTTGGAAAAGATAATGAAAATATTTTTGTACGCTCCCGAAAATCCACGCTTAATAGTTCACTAAGGGAATTTCAATTTAAATTACTATACAATCTTATTTATACAAAGAAACACATGTTTACTTTTCATATGGGGGATAGTAATTTATGCTCTTTTTGTCATAAAATGCAGGAAACGTATGAACATTTGTTTTATTTTTGTGAAAAAGTAAGAATGATCTGGGTAGACTGCGGTAACGAGTTTGATTTAGAAGAATTAATAAATATAGATTGGAAAGGGGTCCATGTAGGAATCAAGGTTAGTAATGTAGGAAAAGATCAATTATTAAATCATGTTATATTGTTGATAAAAAGTATGATATTTGTTAATAGTAGAACGAAAGATTATCCTCCAACTATAAAAGATATTAAAGATACATTATTGAAAAATAAAGAGGAAGAAAGAAAGATAGCTGAACAGAGAGGAACATTGCAAATTCATTATAAAAAATGGAACACACTCTCTGACTAGGGTATGACACAGAGACACCATGTACAGAGTTCTTACTACCGCCTCCCCCCCCCCCCCCCCCCCTTTTTTTTCTTTTTCTTTTTATCTTTCTTCTGTTAGTTCGCTATTGTTTCTCTGTTTTACTATAGATCTCTTTTTTCTCAAACACTATGATTATCATTATATGTATAAGAACAGATTGTATATGTATATGTAATGCTGTACACAATTAGTTTGTTGTACTTATATGAATGATTTGTATTGTAAATTTACGTTGTAAATTTGTTTGAGAGAAAATAAAATACTATTACAAAACAAAAAAAAATTAAGTGTAAGTCAGATCATGTGACTAAATGCGCAAATATGATTGGTTGAAATGCGCATATTAAAGGCATGCCTGTAAAGTGTCTAACTCCACGAAAAATAATTGGAGCTCCCTCGTTTCTCGTCTGCCGTGTTGTTTAGCTTATTGTACGAGAATAATAAAATAGGGTTAGCTTTTTTCAAATGTCCCTTTAGTATGAAGATAATTATCATTGAAAATCATTATTTCAAAAGCGTTAGCTAACGCTGTTGATACAATTTTGATACAATTGTCATAGCTGAACACGTCCGGCCAGCGCGCGTGGGAAACCTTCCCGACCCGACTGAACTTTGAGCCGAGCGCGCGCAAATTCCATGAATTCTGTACCGTCTGTAAACATACACGGGTGCGGATATCGTCAAACGGATGATTATTACTGCGACAAATCTACGGCAGGCCATCAGTATTCGGTGATGAAATATGAACTCAATATTCGTTTTTTTTACTAGGTAAACAGTGTTCGTTTTCTTTCAAACGTTCACAAATCTTTCAATTGTATTTTACAATGATATTGATATAGGATTGAAGTCTCAAATGTCATTTTGTGCAATATCTGACACTTTACAGGTATCCCTTTAAGCTCTGACTTGCAATTCATTTGTTTTAATCTCTGAATTAATTGAAACTTTACAATCGATTGCATTATCTCTTTCTGCAACGGGGCCCATGACCGAAAAATCGGTCTCTGTTCAGCAGCGGTTAATCCATGCACTGAAACCCGTCTGGCTCCAATGACCGTCTTCACCTATATAACCCATTGCTGACATAAACCTGTTGGGCCCTGTATTAACTCTATTGTGATCGCAAAACTTAGTAGGGAGATGTTAATAGGACATCGTATTTATAACCGACCTCCGTTTGGTCCCGGTTATTTCCATCGATGTGGTGTATATCGATGGTTATTTCGAACTACGTATAGGGTAGGTAGACCAAGCGGCAAGTTATCCGCCGCTCAACCGTTACATCCTTCCTGCTAGACATGCTAGAGAGAGCGATCAGCCCACCGCACACTACACGATCCGACTCCGATCCGACGAGCAACTGTGTATCTGAACTATTAGGAACGGCGTGTATATAAAGCATGTATCCTTAATCATTCGTCGGATCGGATCGGATTGTGTAGAGTGCGGTGGGTCATACTTCACCCTCCATGCATACTCGCTCAAGTTGAAAGCGTATTGACCTAACATACAGCAACTCGACCACAGCAAAGTTGCTGTACCGATAATAAGCTCCTCGTTAAAGGAGAATTCCGGACGAGTTTTTAAAAAGTACAGTATATTGGAAATAAATATATGGATGTGCTTGAATATTTTCAGGATTTGACTCTCTTTGGTTGATTTCTAAGAGATTTTTCTAATGTCATTAACTCTGAGGATATATACTGCACACAATCATGAGACCCTTACCTAGCACCCTCACTTTGCTCAATTTCTTGAGTAGGCTTGAATCCGGTGCCACTGCATTGTGATCACTGCATGTGTCATTCATAATAGCCGGCCATGCAGAGCCAGGAAATTAAATAACCACGTTTACAGGACTTTGTGTCTATTAAAATTCCAATGAAAGCCAAACGTGTTACAATTTCGGGCAGGCAAGTATTTTCAAACGGTTCAACAATGCAGTGATGCTCAAAGGCACGGTTGAGTGGCGCATCGTGGACTAAACTATTCATGATCGAGCATTGTATTGGTCCGATCAAAAGAACACATTCGCTGCAGTGTAAAAACATAGATAGGCGCATAGTGAGGGTCGCACGTCACAAATTGGTGCATTGTGGGATAGAACAAGCTCGCTCGCGAATTTGTGTCATTAGAATTTCAAAGCCAATTATAAGAACCCACAATCATACTTTTTTCACACAAACTTGTGTTTATTGACCTAGAATATCTGTCTTTCAATCATTAGAAGCTTATATATTTCTTTACAAGTTTTTAACATAAGTACATTTGTAAGATAGGTAACCTCGAGAGAATCAGAAGAGAAGCGGATAGAGAAGTAAGTACACCATAAAACAAATCAATATTAAAGGGACTTTATTAGTAACATTGTCCAATTCCTCAAAATCCAATTGGAATTCTAGCGGTTCCCTCATACCTTGTTGTATTTGTATTAACAATAAAAGCATGGGACATGTTTCGTTTTTTTAAATTTCCCTTTCGTTAAAAAGATATTTACGATTGAAGTGTTCAGATGTTAAATTATCCACTGGACCGCGAAAACCGTGTACAAAGTGAGTGCAATGTGTTAGTGAATATCACTTTGCATTTTGTTCTCATTACTCGGCCATAAAACGTCCATTTAACTTGAAATGTCCACACAACACCCAGGGGATATATCAGATAACAACAATATACATTGTATCAACCACTCATCACTTTTTGCACATGTCAACAAAGTTACTAGATCCCTTTACGATCCTTCGTCATGTGCGAAACGACTTATTTAGAAAGGCGAGTCATACATAATCAGTTCAACTGATTTCGCTTGCAAAATAGTATGTCAAAAATTGCATTACCAAACGTTGATAGGGCAAAGCTTCCAAACTGTATTATAGGGGGTGGGGCAAATGCCTCATCAGGGCCCCGTTGCAGAAAGAGATACACTCAATTGTCAGTTACAATTAATTGTTGTAAGTTAGAAAATTTGCGCGTTTCAACCAATCAGATTTGTGCATTTAGAACACATGATCTGACTTACAATTAATTGTAACTTACAATCGATTGTATCTCTTTCTGCAACGGGGCCTGTTTTCATATTAAAGGTGCACCTGTAAGTGTCAGATATTGCCCAATATGACATTTGAGACTTCAATCCTGTAGCAAAATTATTGTAAGATATGTCTGAATGATTTGTGGAAGTTGTATTTCATTGAAAATGAACACTGCTTTCCTGGTTAAAAAAAACGAAAATATGCGTCAGCTTTAACAACAAATTACTGTATGACGTTACGAGGTTTATGACCGTTCATTAACGCTCTTGAGCTGAATGATATATATCGTCATACTAAAGGGGTATTTTTAAAAATCTAACCCTATTTTATTCTTCTCTTACCATAAGCTAAACAACACGGTAGAAGAGAAACGAGGAAGCTCCAAGTAATTTTCGTGGAGTAAGACACTTTACAGGCATCCCTTTAATTACCTCACAAAATGTATTCTTGCAGCGCCCTCTCAACAAAAAACTGAACCAGATCTTTAATTTCCCCCGAAGATGCTATGCACATTTATATCATCAACAAATCAATTAGCCGAGAAAAACATTATTGTATGACCCCCTTTTGGATGTTACGAATAATGTGGCCAGGCTTCCGCTTTTCATTTCAAGACTATTCAAATGTATTCAGTTTCCAAGAAGTGCTTCATTTCCATTCAATTATGAATTTACCGTACGTTGCGTTTCATCTTAATACATTCTTTGCTGGTTACATACTTTACTCATTTCCTATTATGAAATATTATAACCATTTCATTTACAATATTGTCCTTACTTTGATCGAACTTGAATATTAAAAATAATATAATTTATTTACCGTTTTACCGTTTGTTGGTATCAATAATTTGTAAACAGGTGGATTTTAAAGGTAATAAAGAGTTACTGGTCGAGCTTTGTACGGTTAACTGTTGAAATACCAGCAGAGTTGAACGAGACTGATAAATCGTGTCTGCATGGGGATAAGATCCGTCACGCCCGTATGTTATCTCGCTTCCATTGGCTGACAGTGCATTAAAAGGAGTCTTATCTACTAAATAAGTCTTTCATGCTACAAAAGACATCATGAATAACACCAGTTTGATATCCAGATCGAATCCATTTTGAATGGCAACCAACATAAATTATATCTAGTCCATCGGGGAGTCTCGACTCTCTTGCCCATTTTTACCCTGCGAAAATAATTGATTGATCGTGCTAATGCGAAAAGTTTGCGCGATTATGTTCGACAGGCAAAATAGGTCAACACGGATTTATTGGGCTAAGCGATTTGTGCCATCTCGTTGTGAGTTATCAGGGGAAACACGTGTTGTATAAAGGGTAAAATTAGTTTTTTTAAATAGAGTCTAGTCCTGGACTAAATCAAAGATCTGCATGGGGCGGATTAATCGCGTCAAAGTATACGATCCGCCATGTCACGCCCATGGTGTCTCACTTCCATTGGCTGGCAGTGCATGGAAAGGAGAATGATCTACTATAAATATTTCTTCTTTAAAACCATAAAGAATTAATAAATAACAATGCACTTTCATTACAAAGGATTCATTTACTGACTCCGTCTATATACCGACCTCCACTAACCCTCAATTCTTACCAAGTATCTCTTTTTTTAAACATTCACTGTAGTCAGACTTTCCTTGTGTTATTCCGTCCGAAATTTATGGAGATTTGCAAATCTGTAATTGTTTTAAAACTTGGATCTAAAAACCAATGCTGTTATTTTTGTTTAAGCCTGTGCAGGCCTGTAGCCAGGGTTTGTCAAGGTGGAGGGGGAGGGGGGGGGGGGGGTGGGTGGGGGCTGCGTTATTTACTCAAACGGGACCAAGATGGAACAAAGACCAAGACCATGCACTGGTTGAGAGTCGTGTAAGCAGGGGGGGGGGGGGGGGGGGGGGGGGGTCTGTCACTAAACAATTTCGCGACCGAGGCCGAAACCATTGTAGGGGCACTGATTTTCCGTTTCAAAAAAAGGCCTTTTCCGTTTCAGAAAATCTGGAATTCCGTTTTTACCTGCCTGAAAAACGGAAATTCCGTTTTGCCATAGACTTTGTACATGTGAAAAACTGCAAATTCCGTTTACATAGAACTCCATACAAAATTCAATGAGTAGGGTAAAATCATGATTTTCACCCACAAATCATCAAAATTTGGGGGGAATGTGTCATGCCTGATATCAGGAAGGACTTACCACAGGCCAGAGGCAGAGAGTAAATATCTTTAACATTTATTCATTAATGATTAAGGCCGAGTTGGTTCAGTCCGTCACACTGGTTCCCGACCGTCACCATCGGGTCCCGGTTTCATTTTTTTCGGAACGGGCTCCGAAAAAGAAAAGAAAAAAAAAAAAGAAAAAAAAAAAAAAAAGAAAAAAAAAAAAAAAAAAGATTTTTTTTTTTTTTTTTTTTTTTCCGTTTTCCGTTTCAAATGGTCAATTCCGCGATTTTCCGCGATTTTCCGCGATCGCGGAAAATCCGTGCCTCTACCATTGGTTAGGTTGTGTTATCAAGGGGGGGGGGGGGGGCGTGGGTGCGAGACCATCGGTAAAAAGTGGACCCGAGGCCGACAAGAAGTGGACCTTTCGGAATGGGGGGGGGGGGGGGGGGGCTATAGATTGACCTATAGATTGGCTGGACTTTTTTGTAATATTAGTTTTAGGAAGTACTTTTAGGATAACACATTCATGTGTGACAATAATTTACATGTATCACAAGCGGAACGGCTTCAAATCAAATTAGCCGTTTCATAATTTGCATATCATGCATATTATTACTTTACAGATGTTAGAACCCCCATAAGAAATTAGTTAATAGTTTTTTTAATGCATTAATATGTACTAATCACGTATTAACAACATTTAAACTTGGTTGCTATCCTTTAAAATAGTGTGTATATAGACTATCACTACATTAACACTACCACTATAAAAACATGCACATATTACTGTGCATGCACGTATATGAGAGTACATTGGTGTGTGTATTTGTATGTCTGTCTATGTGTATGTGCGTGCACATTATGTATGTATGTATGTAGGTGCGAATGTATGTGTGGCTAGTGTTTATGTTTGTGTACATAAGTGTGTTTATATACATAAAATACAGCTTCTACTAACCCCTAAATTATTAACTACCGAGCTTTCGTCCCCAACTGGAGACTTTCTCATGCAATTGAAACACTTACTAATTATAACTCACAGTATTGTGATAATATAAAATTATGTTTCTAACAAATTATACAAATACAATCCTTACATCACTTGAGTGCAGTTGTCCAAAAGGAACGCACAATATACATTTGATAAAATCCTAGCTTTTACTCTGAAAATTGATAATACTTTTAAATTGTTTAAAATGAGAATAATATTAACAAGTTGGTGGCAGTGCTGTATTGTCGTAATTGTTTATAACTTACGTATCTTTCCTGAGAACAATTTCGGCCAGGGATCCCGAAGATAAAGCGAGTAATATCCAAAATATAGCTCCAAGGCGAAGCAGCATAGAGGCACGAAAATGCGAGGCAGTAGGCACAAGAAGAACTGATCGAAATACTGACGAAAAGGGCGAAAATAAAAATTGCAATTTCCCTTGCAAAGCCATCCTCTCTAACGGAGTATGTTTCCAAAGATGCGGAGCTAGTCCTATATCTACCAATGTCTATACGATGAAAGTTGTTACTACCATACTTTTATACGCGAAACTGGTATGAGATGCTGCATCGGCGGTGTGTCATAAGATAGCATTGCATTTTTGTAAGCGTGCAATCTATTATTGCAGTCCGCCAGT
>JBAMJV010014426.1:0-12602 GCA_037951105.1 Echinarachnius parma
ACAAAGGGAACCACATGAAGGCTAATCAAACGGAAGCTGTAGATCACTGGAATGGAACTAGACTGGAACATTATGTTTGAAGTACAATGCCTATATCACGAAGCTCAAGGGGAAGGTCAACTCCATGAATGCCTTTCTTGGCAAACTGAGCACATCCAAGTTGGGAGAAAACCCGAAAACAATCAGAGCTACCGGTTTAGCTCTTTGTAACTTAACTACATAATTTACCTGTCCGGTGTGGGAACGCTCATCACATGCAAAAAAGATTGATCCTGTGCTTAACAAAATTAAGCTGCCTTTACATCACACGATGAATGAGACCAGCTAGGACTGATAACTTCTATCTGCTCTCTGGCATCGCACCCCCTAATATAAGGAGAGCTGTTGCTAACTAGAATGAACGACTGAGACACATAGAGGACGAAATGCATCCCCTCAATGACCACCCACTGCATCCTCGGCGCCTTAAGTCAAAGAAAAGCTTCCTTTCATATGTTGACCCTCTGGACTGCAGTGTGTCTTCAAGAAACTCTGGGAGGAGAGACTGGAGGAGAGGCCAGTAGACAAGCGTTTGCCTATGCAGACATTAGATGCACTGCGAGCAGGATTAAACTAACCCTGGATGACTTGAACTGGGTATACATCGAAGGTGCAGCAGAGTGCGAATGCGGTCAAACCCCTCAGACCAATGACCACCTGCTTATAGTTGTGATCTGGTACATGGAATGTGTACTATCGGAGATCTGGCAGACACTAACAACGTAACGCTCAGATTTGCCCGCCATTGGCAGGAAGTTGTGTGATAATACAAAATGATAAATGATACAAGCTACAAATTGCTATAAGATGAAAGACATTTTTGAGGCCGAGGTCTTAAAAGCGGCCTTGTATTATAGGAGCGGCGATCGGCCTTTTAAAATATGCAAATGGGACCCGTATAGGAGCGGCGATCGGCCTTTACAAAATAAAAATGAGAACCTTAGGAGTGGCAACCAGCCTTTTTGATGAAAATGAGAATCTTACGAGCAGGGAGTGGCCTTTCAAAAAATAAAACAGGACCCTTATTAGGAGCTGCAGCCGGACCGGCTGTGAAAAAGGGGGTCTTTGAAGCGGCTCATACCCGTTTGGCAAATATACACAAACCCCCTACCCCCGGATACTAGTTAGCTAATAAAGAATTAAGACAGTTAAGTATGACAGCTGAATGAAGGAATGTCCACTCAGGCGATATAACATTTGGATGTCGTCATTGGATAAATAAAACAAAAGTACAAAAGTATGTATTGCTTGGCAAATAATTAAAGTCCATGGTAATTGATATAAAATTTCAGTTGGCCTGAATTGAAGCCAACTGTCATGTTTATTTTGTAGACGATTAATTGTTGTTTTTATTTTTGTGATGATATTACCTGTACAGTATATGTCACTCTTCATCTCTTGTGTTCAACAAGAGATGATAACAAACATGGTTTGGTGTAATGCTATAGTACGTCCATTGCCTTCTTGAGGTCATTGATAATGTTGATGGTTGACCATGGTTTCTTTCTGTTTGTGATCGACATGTCCACATTGATCGTTGCAGCTCATTTTCGCTGCCATAGGTGTCTCCTAATGAGTTCAAGGGATATTTTGGTATATGGTGTGTATCGGTACTAAAAAAAGAAAAGGCGTTTAAAATAAATAAGTTCAACAGATATGTGATTTGCATTTTTCGTTGCTATTGAAGCTTAAATGAGACGTATTAAACTATTCCCTTTTCTGAGAAAAGGGGTAGTCCGAGCAAACAATAATAATACAGAACATTTCTTTTTTAATCTGGCAAGATGTGGTTTACCAATTTTTGTTTGTTATGCTTTTATTTGATATTCGTAAATATATTCAGACAGAAATTACTCACTCTGTGCTAGATTACCAGGTCTGAAAATGGTACGTGAACGCATTATTGGGCCATTCTTGGTCACGTGTGTGACCCAAAACATGACAAATTTTGAAATGGGATGCTTATATTTCAGTAAGTATGAGACTATAATGATTTTTACTTCATATGTGACTTGAATATGTTGTAGTCTTTCAAACTTAACACAAAAGATTTTATAAGGATTACGTAACTCAATGTCAGAGGTCAAATGGCATGGGTCACGTGTGTGACTTCGCACGGAGCGCTTTTTTCATAACTAAATTTCATTTGGAAAATTCTTTAAAATATGAATAGCTATAATGTTCATCTTATTACCAGAGAAGTACTATACATTTGTAAGTACAACAATAGCAATGAATGAGAATTATATCAAACCGTTGTTTTTTATAGTACTTAATTATGTGGCAACGTCTGGTCACGTGTGTGACATTTTGGGTGGTCACGTGTGTGACATGTACAATATGAATGGAAAAATGGGAATTTTATAATATCGGGTTTAGAAAAAAATGAAAGGTTGAATTTTACAAAGTTGGTATCAACCTGTACAGGAAAGTGAGAAGAATGAGCTTGCTAATTATCCTTTTGATATCTTGATTATTTTCAGAATTATGATTATTAGAAAAATATTGAAATATGTAAATTTATGCAAATGAGTAAAAAAGTTTCATTTTAAACTTCAAATCATGTATTTCATGAAACTTTACACATGGATCATTCCAAAAATGGAACAAAACTACAGAAAAATAAAACTTCAATTTTCCGAAAAAGTTCACTTTTCAAAGAATGGCCCTATTATGTAGTGCAATGTATTTCCTAATTAACTTTCAAAGGTAATGTTCAGACAGTTGTTGTCTAAATAGACCAGACAAAATATAAAATACTATACATACATGTCGTGCAAAGTATGCACAAATATTGAGTTTTATATTGATTTTTATGTAACGCATTGTATTCCCTATTTCACTCGGATCAGAAGGAGTTAGGCTAATTTAGACCCTCAGCAATACAACATAAACGTCTTTAGTTCATTCTAGGAAAGTAAATTTGCATAATAATGCCAGCAAAATATAAAGTTTATAACAATTCAGACAGTTAGAGAAAAAAATCATCAATGTCGGAATTTATAGGATTTTAATGTTTTTAACTAATTGTTAATAGCGCCCTCATATGATGACTTTTGAAATTCTACTTATTGTAAACTAAAGAGCCCCCTAGTTTTACATATGTGCCAAATATGAGAGTGATTGGCCCTCAAATAAAGAAACTAAAAAGGAACCAATATGTACCCACTTGTGACCTAGATAACATGGCCATTATATGCCTCAAAATTGCATATGACGCATGGTGATTACGTAATCAAAATGTCACTTTTTTGGCCTACAGACTATAACCTCACCATTTATTAAGCAGCGAAATCTAACATGATTACGTTATTTTTTACTTGTGAATCGTCTGTCTTTTTTTTTCCAACCCCATGTAAATCTAGAAGAAGGGGGGAAGGAGAAGAAATAGAAAGAGGAGAAGGAGGAGAAGGAGGAGGAGAACGGGAACGAGAAGGAGAAGCATAAGGAGAGTAAGAATGACAAGGAAAAGGAGAAGGAGGAGGAGAAGGAGAAGGAATAGGAGAAAGAGAAGAAGGAGAAGGAGAAGGAGAAGAAGGAGAAAGAGAATGAGAATGCTAAGGGAAACGAGAAACAGAACGAGGGAGAAGGAGAAGAAAGGGGACGGAGGAGAAGAGAATGCGAAAGAGAAGATCTATTTTTTTAAATAACACATCCATATCTTCCGGATATTGGGGAATCAGAATGGCGCATAGTCATTTTATAATATATATATCTTATATTTATAATATCTATATCTTATCAGACCTTTACAAGCTTTCACAGCACGATACGAGGATCTGTTACCTTCTCCATCTGGTCTACCTTCATATAGGTAAGGATTTCCTAATCATCCGGTTATCTTCCTCTTTGTCAGAATTGTAGGGCATAAGTTCCAAAAGGCGATGAGACAACGTAATCAAATTCAATTCAAACTCGATTCAGAAAGCAAATAATAATTGTAATTAATCATGGATTCGTCGACATCATGAAAATCAAAAAATATACAAAACCATATAAATAACAAAGCGCGTTAACACTAATTTCGCAACACTGTGGGGAAGAAGGGCTAGAGTCGGTTTTGACACTCTTTATCCTCATTATTATTGTCATCTTAACTGGTTTGTCTTTTTCTTAATTTTCCATCAGTCAAGTTTTTTTCTTTTTTAGAAGACGAATATTGGTTATGGGAGTTTTTCGACACATTTCCCAGTAACGCTTACGCATGCAACATCATTTTGTTAGGTCCGTGCGATTTCGTGTTTCTTTCGTCATTTTGTAAAGGATGAGAAGTTCAATTATTTCCGCAAGGCACTGTTCCTTGTTTTGCTTCAGAGATGCATTCCATCAAATGAACCAGCCGATTTGGTTTGTTGGTTGAGCCATATATTCAGTCATTAATCTTTGTCACCTTCAATAGTGTTCTTACTCAACAAATGATTTCATCTCGTCTTTCAAATAAGAAGACACGAAAAAAGAAAAGGGAGAAGGAAGAAGAAGTAGATGATGATGAGGGTAGAGTTGATATCATTGGCATTATAACTGTTACCACGGTTACCATAGGCATGGGTAGAGCTGTCTAAATGTTATTAAGCCGTGCTCTGAATCCTTCTGGATTTTCCATAAGAAAAACAACATTGTTAAATAAACAACTGCAGACACTATACAAACCTGTGGGGACCAATAATATAAGTAAGAGAACATCAACAGTGCTACTACCTGTCCATCCGCCACACCTCAGACAGTTTACATGGTTTATGCAAGACATGATACAGACACGTGATATATTTTGTTTGTTGGCTAGTCGGTAAACAACCTAAAACATCCCATAAAATATGAATTCACATTAATACACTTTCGGCACAATCGATGGCTGGGAGTTAGTTTAATACTAATAGGACTATGGGAAGGATGTTAAGAGATGAAGCGAATATGGAGAGGGGAGAGCAACGTAATGGGAGACAACATAACCCACACTTTTAATTTCTTAGTTCAGTTTACTTGTGAATTGACAGAAATTACACACATCTGTCTACCTGAACTGAAAAAAGACATACATATTTAAATCCTTTAAAGGATCCTTTAAAGGGATCTAGTAACTTTGTTGACATGTGCAAAAAGTGATGAATGGATGATACAATGTATATTGTTATTTGATATGTCCACTGGGTATTGTGTGAAAATGTTGCCAATCAAGAGCCAGTCAGAGGGTCATTCGAGGCCGATGAACATGTTGAATCGGCTCCGACTCTGCGAAACTGACTCTAGACTGACTGAAAACCAGTCGGATCGGGTCGAGTCGGCTCTGTCTGCGCTGGGCTTAAGCCCTCCGCCCACAGAGCCGACTCGACCCGATCCGACCGGTTCGCTCAGTAGTAGCCGATTCAACATGTTGAATCGGCCTCGAATGATCTCGGACTGGCTCTTGATAGGCAAAACACGAGTCCTGAGGCAACGTATACTGAGCTGAACTGACTGAAAACCAGTCGGATCGGGTCGAGTCGGCTCTGTGTGCGGAGGGCTTTATTCAACGGATGAGGCTGGATCAGATGTCTTTTGGGCTTTATACATGTTATAGGCTGAGCCTGTGTTAACTCATTGTTATTACATTTAGTCAAACAGACTGGACACTCATATTCTTAAAACATGCAAAACATATGTTTAATTCTCCGACTATATCCGCCCCTTTCATATTAATTATTGTTTCTGCCCCTCATCACAAGACCAATCCCCCCTAATTCCCCATCACAGAGCTCACTGTATGGCAATACTCATGCTATTACCTCGTTATCGTCTTTGGTTTAACCCTTTGCACCGTGTATTATGAAAACAATCTTTGCTTTGGATTTATTAAATACCAGCTGGATGAGTGTCCTTCTATACCCAGTTGGGCTGTTGCCGGTGTGACAGGAATAAGTGTCCATGTGTCCAGGGCAGATGTAATCAAGTTATATCCGTAAAAATCACTCCTTAAATGTGTGTCTCGTGTATAGCCATGTTTCGTGGCATATTACTATTAGTTCAATTTTTATTTATTCAATTTCATTTTTTATTGAAATAACATACACTAACGTTTACGTTGTATGAGCGACGTCATCCGTGTCACGGTGATGTCATGTATGAGTTCATGTGTTGTATGAATGATTTACTGTTCGTGTAATTGTCCGTATACATGTGTGTATGTACCTATGTATGTTTGTGTTTGAGTGTGTATGTGTGTCTTCGAGTGTATGAAGGCTCGAAAACGAGACAAAAATTCGGATTTGAAACTGTCCGTATGACGTCACTGCCAACTATCCCTGGCTGGACACTTATCCCTGTCACACCGACTAAACCATTTATTGGTAATGCATAACCATGTCATTGTCATCGGTAATATTCAGATGCAACTTTTGATAATGCAATTATCGACAATCGTAACGTTTGATACCTCCCTCCACAAACGCACATACACACACACCCAGACACACACACACACACACACACACACACACACACACACACACACACACACACACACACACACACACACACACACACACACACACACACACACACACACTCACACACACACACACACACACACAAACTGACATACACATGTTTCCTCTTTTTTTCTTCTTTCCTTTAAGTTCTTTTTCATTGCTATGTCAAAACTTACTATTAAATCAAAATACAAACATAACAATTCTATGAACATAATACTGAATGAGGAAATAAAAAACGTTTACATGACTGTTGGCTTAACAATCAGAACGAAACAAAAAATGCATGATCTATTAGGCATTCATTTGCACCTCTTTCATATCAGAGCTTTAAAAGTTAACAATTTATCAATGTATACATACTCCATTACCTACAAATGTTTTTGTTTTTCTAAACTTTATTACTCAATTCCATTAGATCGTATAAATGTCCATTTTGAACATTCGGAGCTCGTCTATTATCCTTCTATCATACCATTTATCATCCACACACGTTCTAGAGACTTTTCCTCAGACCATTGACAACATTATAAGACACATAAATGATTGACCTTCGAGGACAACCGTGCGTTATCTTCCGAGGACGATTGTTCGAGATCATTGCTTTGTCCTCGATTGCAAAGCTTTAAATAGGGTACAATCGCCTACGCGTTGATAATATGGAAATATTTAAGGAAGTGAAATAAATTTAATTCCAGTATAAGGTCCTGGTCATGATTAATGATTATTACAGTTTCGAAACTAACAGTACTATTGTAATTGATAGTCCTTTAGTAATAATTGTCTTTAGAGGTGAATTATGTGTTCCAGTATGAGCTACATTATATCAATTATATACTAGATAAAAGTAATAATTATACTGTATGATATTGTGATAAATATATGAATTAGATTCCTTATAAATAGGACTACGTGTCAAATACTACCATGACTGAATGGAACTTAAAGGGACTTAGTAACATTGTCCAAATCTTCAAAATCCAATTGAAATTCTAGCAGTTCCCTCATACCTTGTTGTATTCTTATTAACACAAAAAGCATGGGACAGGTTTCGGTTTTTCTAATTTCCCTTTCGTTAAAAAGATATTTACGATTGATCCAAAGGATCGTCAGAACCGTGTACAAAGTGAGTGCAATGAGTTAGTGAATGTCGCTTTGCATTTTTGCTCATTACTCGGACATATTAAGTCCAACTTGAATTGTTTACACAACACCCAGTGGACATATTATAAAATAACATTATACATTGTATCAACCACTCATCACTTTTTGCAAAGTTACTTGATCCCTTTAAGAAAATCAGACTAGACGTTTATCATGAATACCAATGTTTGTCTGTCGTTAACTCTTTAACAAATTGCCACATATTTCAGGTAAGATCAGTGTTAATGCATCTTAAAGGGGTAGTACAGTTTTGGTAAGGCTGAACTTTAGTAACCAAACCTGGACAGTAACATTATAAACTAATAGTTATAACTCCACCATGCTCGAAAGGTATAACAAAATTACAAACGACTAAGTAAAAAGCCCGTTATCATTAAAAAGAGAGCCATTAAAACACAAGAGGACGCTTTCTAAAAAGGCATTGGTTTCAACCATTTTTTATATAAAATTATGCATGTGATGTACTTAGTTACTTACTGCCCGTTATGCCTCCTGGCACATAGGGCAGCAACAAAAGTCTTCCACTCCTTCCGATCCTGGGCCAGTCTTTGGATGGTTCCCCATGTGTGGTTCAGGTCTTTAATCTCCCCTTCCACAGTTCTTCGCCAAGTGTTTTTAGCATAATATGTTTTATTGAAATAATGATTAAATAGAGAGATCATCAACAACTATTTAAAAAACGCTTTGAACATTTTTGAAAAAGTGCAAGCATTTTTTTTATTTTTGGAAAAAATCATCTAATTATTTGGGCCTCAAATTATTATAAGATCAGATATATTTATTGATATTTTAGCCGTTTCTGGGTCGAATTTGACCAAATCAAGTTTATTCTGCCATTAAAATTGCATGTTCTCTCAAATTCGACACTCAGTTTTTCGTTACCTCACACAAAAATTGTGATGTGCAGAGCCATTTTATATAATATACTTTACCGAAGAATAACTATTTAATTTTAGCTCTGTTATATTACACATTCGATAGCAACCTCCAAACAAAAAGAGTATGCATGACCTGGGCAGCGCTGCATACCATACACGTTATGATCGAATATATTCAATACTCTACATGTTATGTACATCTTATATGTTTGAATATATTTTTCGTGCTCGCAATTGTAAGTTGATGTTTATGAATTGGTTGAATATTTCATATTGAATTTGTCACTTTAATCAATTCCCCACGACATGCCTTTCGCACATCATTGTCCCGATTTCTCATCAATGGCACATCTTGAGTTTGCTTTTATATGTTTATTTTTCGTATCATTATCATAACCCTAGTAGTTATTTCGTTGTTATTATATTATCCTATAGTGTTAATGTTCAATTTTCAGATGCCATCGAGTGCCGATAAGACCATGGAAAAGGTATTTAGACCCCTTTGCCTTCTACTCATCATAACGATGTGTAGAGTGGAAGGCGTGTTCACCTCCACCAATGGCGTCAAAGAAGTCTTCGCTGGTCGGTTGAACAAGCTCCATGCACAGAAAGATCGCTTAACCCGAGCATCCTGCCCATGGGACCTAGATGATAAGTCCGCTATGTGTAAAGCCAGGCACCTAAGGACGGTTCCAGGCGATTCTCCTGAAAATACGATAAAGCTATACCTGCAGATCAACGAGATCAGTGTTCTGTTGAACACTTCATTTGCTCCGTATCCGAATCTGGTAATTTTGGATTTGACTTCCAATCGACTTAAAACGATTCAGTCCGCAGCTTTCCGGCCTCTCCAACATCTTGAGTACTTGTAAAATTATGCCAAGTATATGCAAATATAGGATTTCTCGGTCAATTTCGTAAGCTTTTCATTCGTTTTGATACAAAGTTCATTCAAATTCGCGAAATACAGCTGTCGGCGTGTAAATTTTATTCAAAATAGCACTTTTTTCATTTGATTAACTTATTTGGTCAATCGATTTAACAACCGCTTACAAATGCGCAGTTTGCATTCAATTTCGTCAACAATGGCAAATCGGACGTCCGGATCATTCAATTTCACATTGGGTCGTTCAAAATAACTAAGTTTTCATTCAAATTCGCATATCATAACAAACCTATGGTATACATGGGATATGTTTCTCATCTAAATGAAACACATAAATTATATAGCATATGTTGGCATTATTTTTCAATATCCGGTGATGTGTTAAAAAAAAAAACTCCTTGCATACCATATAAAAAACAACATTCATGAGTATTGAACTCCACCCCCACCCCCCCCCCCCCCCCCCCCGTGATGTCCCAGGATGGTACATCACTAAAAAAAATACAACTCTGAACACACACTTTGCATTACATGCACTTATACCAGGGTATATTCATAAAAAGACACTAGCTTAGTTCCATGCTAATTCTATATCGATGATGTGGCTAGGTATATATACGTAACACATGATCGTTCAGTTGCTAAAAAGTGTTGATTTAGTGAGGACAAGTAAAATGTTTGTTGCTTACTAAACCATATAATGTTTTAATGGATTTTGCATGGACCTAAGTTAGCGGGGTTATATGATTATATTGGGTGAATTTAACATGATTAACGTGTTTATTTTGTCTGCAAAACTTGCGAAATTGTATGCAAAGAAACGAATTTGAATTCACGGAAGGCGTTATTACGTAACAGCGAATCGTCTCGCTTTAAATTGAATGAAAATGTTACGAAAAAGAAACACGTTTTAATTCGAATGAAAACAAAATGTTTTTGAATGACCGTTGTATGAATTCAAATGCTAAAAAACGAATTTGAACGATAAATCACAGCTGCGGTGACAGAATCGGCGAAATTGAATTAACATAAAATTAATTCGTTCGGCTTAGTTACGAAATTGACTGATAAATCCTATAATATTTCGATGCTGACTGCTTGTGCTTTAGCAGTAAACCAGGATAAAGGCCATCTTCACCTGGTCTTACTTCTTTGATAAGAGCAATTGACTGTCACTTGGCAACTCTAACCAAGAATTCATTTACTCATAAACAAGTCCCACAAAGAATGGAAAGACATTTCTATGATATAAGTACTACTTACAGAAAAAATATAATGAAATGTTTCACTATGAATTGAAAACGTGTGTATAAAAGCCATACCTTTTTATGGTAAAAATCAACACAAATATTCATGAAATTCATGTTTTCTTCCAATTCAAGACATGAAATATGTTGTAGGCATTCTCAATCCCATCGACTATACCTCCTTTGATATTTCACGAACTTTTTTTTTTTATGTTATTAATGTGACAAAATAGGGTAAACAATTCAAAAATTCAGCACAAAGTGTTTGGTCTAATAATTAACAGTAAAAAAAAATCAATCAAATTTTTAAACAACAGCCAAAAACGCTGTTTAAGCCGGTCCCTCTAACAACATTGTTTAACATTTTGAACAACCAAGATTGTTTAATCTTTAAACAGTAAGTTGTTTAAACTTTTAAACAACTTTTTAAACAATATATTTTAAACAGAATGGTTGTTTAAGCTTTCTTTAACAATATTGTTTAAAAAAGTCCGTTGTTTAAAAATGTTGTTCAAAAATATTGTTTAAAAGTCAGTTGTTCAAAGTTGTTGCTTAAAACTATTGTTTAAAAAAATTCAGGTGTTTTATGTTGTTGTTTAAAAAACTGTTGGCTATACCGTCAAGACTTTGGAGGAGTTCGGACTCGCTGAACTAATTGACGTATTCAGAGGTGAGAATTTAAACTAATTATTTAGTAATCTGAACGATTTTATACTTTGACATCTAAGCGATGTCTACAATACAGAATAAATTAAGATAGACTCTGCCAATCCCGTCCGCAGTGCAGTGACCGAAGTTGCACGGAATAGAATTTTGTACAGCCTTTACGGTATACTACCCGTATAGTTACGCGTACGGCATGCATAGAGCACTCGCCCTACCTAGCTACCGGGGTAGGGTCGGCATGGCCGCAGCTAGCTCTGGACGGGCCGAACGCTCGCTGCGCTAGCTATCTGCCTCCACGGGCGCGTACATTCCGTGCAACTTCGGTCACTGCACTGCGGACGGGATTGGCAGAGTCTATCTTAATTTATTCTGTATTGTAGACATCGCTTAGATGTCAAAGCAAGCACAAATAAAAAGTATAAAATCGTTCAGATTACTAAATAATTAGTTTAAATTCTCACCTCTGAATACGTCAATTAGTTCAGCGAGTCCGAACTCCTCCAAAGTCTTGACGGATGCGCCATGATGAAATTGTTGCAGCGCTGCGCGCGCGGGTCGGCGCTGTGCACGTAACGTAAAAGCCCATGGTTGGCGGGGAAGGAAACCCGTCCAGCGTTTTTAAACAACTATTGTTTAAAAATGTTCTGCAACTAGACCGAGTGTTTTAAACAGTGTCTGTTTAGAACACTCAGTCTGTCATTTAAACAATATTGCTCAAAATTTAAACAACAACATTCTGAACAACGAAATTTTGAACAGCGTTTTTTCTGTGTACACTACACTGTAGTTAGTTATATTGTTCACAAAAAAGTGCAAGATTATTGTCTTATATGAAAGATATACCACATACAAGCTAATACAAGAAACTAAGGACATGAAGATATATTTTATTGGCATTACATTGATTTGTGTATAAAACAAAACTGATCATGCGACATTTTGATAAATCTAGCATGTATTGTATTTTATATTAAATGTATATAAGACACTCATGACATGTACATTGCACTGTTTATCTTAATGTTACCTAGTATCGCTTTAATTGTACTATGTCAATATTTCACTGGAAAGAAGAACATAATATGTGTCTTTATATTCCACATACTAAGAATCTTGCTCTACGATTGGTCAAAAGTTAATCACGTGATGAAACATAGTTTCGCCCATCATTGATGGGAGAAGAAAACTTCGTTACACTGTGTAGATATCTTGGGCGAAAGTGCGTTGCACTCACTAGATAATTGGTAAAGTACTATCT
>JBAMJV010014427.1:0-71117 GCA_037951105.1 Echinarachnius parma
TATTCTAGATATTGCATGTAGAGAGAGAAAGAGAGAGGGGGAGAGAGGTGAAGAGAACAAGACAGCAATGATATTTTTAAAAAAAGAGAAAACAAAATTCAGGAATAGAATGATGAAGAGAGACGGGGGATGCCAATGTCAGAACTGGGTTACCATGGCAACTGCAGTGGTGCAGTTTGGATGAATTATCAGGGGAAATCTAGTGAGGAGTTGATATGTGGTGGATTTGTTTTTCACATTTGAAAATCTATTAAATTGGTTTGAGGATTGGGCGCGGGGAGGGCAAACGTACGATTATGAACTCATTGGTGGGGAAAGAGAAGGGCGCCAAGTCACTTTTTGTACTTGAGAGATAATAAATAATATTTTAAGTTTGGGAGCCCTGTACAAAAAAAAAACTTCAGGTCTCTCATATTTTTGATAAATAGTTCTCAAATTAGGACAATAATTGTCAAAAACGTCATATCACATAGAGAGGCTACGACCTACAAGATGATATATATGCAGAACTCATTTTTGCCAAGAAATTACTTTATCGCCCTCTCACTTTCACCCAACGAACAAGAGCGTTGAATAAATTATTTTGACCGGGAGGGATTTAATCATGCTCATGTTCATGTTATGAATAACTGTTATGGCATTATGCGGTGAAACATGAGTGCAGAGTAAACAGATTTAACTGCTGACACATTATGAATCTGAAGCAGATCTCTCAAGGGAAAGACATGTTGAACTGTGAACAGTTCCGAGTCCAAGATTTTGTGATCTAGAACCTCGAATCCCGAACCATTGGGCAATATCGTGGTCTCGTGGTGTTTAGAATGTTTTAGTTGGAGGTTTTGGCTACATCAGTAAACTGTATTAAGTAAGTATAAAACGCCATCAATTGTGTCAAATATTGTTTAAAAACCTCTTTTAATAAAGCATGCAATCCCTTTTCACATTTCCTCTTCTGCAGGTTTGACTACGGGGACAAGTTCTGGGCGATCAAGTCAAAGTTCTTTGTGTGCTGCTGTGAGGCGCCCGGATGCAAGCACAAAGGCAACAAGAAGATGCAGGCGTTGTTGATACCCACCAACCCAGAACTACCAGCACCACCATCACCACTACCACAACCCTCTGCCAAATAGTGCCTCCCCCTCCCTCCCCCCCCCTTCCCTGGATGCAAGCACAAAGGCAACAAGAAGATGCAGGCGTTGTTGATACCCACCAACCCAGAACTACCAACACCACCATCACCATTACCACAACCCTCTGCCAAATAGTGCCTCCCGCATCCCTGCAAGGCCTCCCAAATAATACAAATTATAATAATCCATTCCTATTAAGCGCAACATTACAGTTAAGTCTCAAGGCGTATATACAAGAAATAGAGAGAGGAATGTAATTATTATTTGAACAAAATTTAATGTCGATATAAAGGGAGCAAACAAAATGCAGGCACTGTTGATACCTACCAATCAAGCACTACCAACATCACCACCACCACAACCCTCTGCCAAATAGCGCCCCCACCCCTCCTGTAATTGGAATACAATAGCAACATTTTGATGTCCTTTGGTGATTTATTTCATAAGCAAAGAGCTGAATGAGGCGCCGAGCAAGAAAGTGTGATACTAATGATGCCTTCCTAGCAAGCATTACTACAACCATCTACACTCAACATATGCTTGTACTAGTCTGCAAGTAGTCGCCCAAGAACAGGAAAACATAACCCCTTCCAAGTAGCCCTTTCCCCCACCTGCATTTATCAATTATTTGCCATATTTCACCACCAAGCCATTGCAGGTAGTAACTAGTAACGTAGTTGTGTAACCCCCATAGAACAGATAACCAACTATCCATCCTGGTAAAAAGAAAAGTGTGTGTTATATTCTCTTACATTTTCTCTCATTAAGTGCCTAGTAACTATACACATATTTGGTACATTATACTGTACAATCTTCTCTAGCAGGTTTCTACTAACTTAGTACATTGCTTTTCACAAGATCGTGTCATTTAACATTTATACACTGCTCAAGCTTTTTGTCCTCGGTCACATGTCCCAGACTTCCGATAAGAACCACGCATTGGCATTTTTGGGGAATGCAATGAAACAAGGGTATTCGGTGGCAATACTTGGCAGTACTCTGTTTTCGTGTCACTTACGGGAAGGCAGAGCAAAATGTTCAACATTCTGCCATGACATGGCTATTTTTATCAGCTCTGGAATGCAGTTCTGGGGGGTGTTTCACAAAGATCCTAAGTTGAACTTAACTCTAAGAAAACTATGGTAAGCCATTTGTAGCCTTGGAATAAAACATATTCAAAAGCAAAACTGCAAGTATTTTGGACTTTTCATAAATTTTACATCAAGAACATGAATTCTCCTTGATGATAGAAAGGTAATGTATTAATGATTTGAATCAACATTTTATGCCTTTAAAAAAACATGTACAACATTTTTCCAAAGAAACTAAAGGCTTTCCATAATTGTTAAGTCCAGCTTAGAGTTAAGTTCAACTTAGAATCTTTGTGAAACACCCCCCGGTCATGGAATAGCCACCAAATTGTCACTGAATAGCCCCATTTCATTGCATTCCTCAAAACTGCCAATACCTGGCTCTTACAAAAAGGCTGTACAGGTATGTGTAACAGGGACATTAATAAGCAACACGTAATAGCCCGGTCACATATCAACGGATTGCGCAAACGTATGTCAAACAGAGAGCTAAATTTTCCATCCGTTCTATGCGTTTCTTGTCCGTTCCTTGTCCGGTGATGTACGCTGTTCTATGTTTTGTATATGAAGCAATGGAGACGACTTTCATCACCGGATAATTTAATTTCGCAAATTGTCTATTCGTTGGGCATACGTTTCCGCTATCCGTTGATATCTGACCGGGCCATAAGGAATTGTCAGCTTTTATGCTAACACCCCGTCTTAAGTTTTTTTTTGTTATGCACCGTTTTCTGTTACATATTACAAACAAAATGACTTTCTGAATTTTGTCTTGTTGCACTGGTAGCCACTTTCACACGTAGTTTATCATTATCCAGAGGCACTTAGTTATAAAAGAAATCATTTGAACAAATGTTTACAGACATGGAATCACTCTCTATCCTGTCTAGAATATGGCATTATGGAATCCACTGTTTTTTAATATCAATGGTTTTTACTTTTTGTATTAAAATGTATGTACTGTACTAATTAATCATGACGCACGTCAGCCAGCATGTATATTAGCCACAGGTCAGTATGTGTTACTGTAGTTAAAGGGATCTAGGGGGTGTTACATAAAGAGTTGCGATTGATCGAAAGTCAGAAAACATGCGCACCTGAGCCAATCAAATTTCCGCATTTAGGCGCATTTTCTGACTTTCGATTAATTGCAACTCTTTGTGCAACACCCCCCTGGTTGACATGTGCAAAAACTGATGAACCGTTGATAAGATGTGGATTTCTGTGAACTGATATGTCCACTGAGTGATGTGAGGAAAACAAATCCACGGAAATGAATTTCATATGACCCGAGTAATGAGCTAAAAATGCAAAATGGTATTTGCTAACTCACTGCACTATGTACACAGTTACATGTATGTTCTTCCAACTGTAGAATTTCGAATCTGAACACTGCAATCTTAAAAATCTCTATAAACGAAAGAGAAACTTGGGAAACCCAAACCTGCTCCATGTTCCTACTGGTAATACGATTTACAATGAGGCATGTGAGAACCGCTAGAGTTCTGGTTAAGTTTTGTGGATTATGACAATGTTACTAGATCCCTTTAAATTTGAAACATACTAGAGAGCTGGCTCGCACAAACTTGAACACCTTGAATCATGACTTGTCTGTAAAAATGGAAACAAATGCATTTCTTTCCAACAACCTGAGCAAGAAAGTGTTCTTACATTGTACATTCAATAACGTGTATAGAGTGAAGTATTCATTTGTATCGATCATTTTTTGTGTAACAAATAATTGAACTGATGTGATGTGATAATCTTCCCTTTGCAGAGGGTTCAAGCGATCCATTAGCTCCATAAGGTTTTTTTTCCGAAAGTGATTTTTTAGACTGACTTGTAATTCTGGCAGATTTACATAACTGTTCAGATTTTTTGGACAAATAATTATGTGTGCACTTTTCTGATGGTAAGTCAGTGTGTAGATGTTTGGTTTGATATATTTTAACTTATTGGTTCTATTTAGTGTTGACTTGTTCTTGTATCTAGCACATTATTTGTCTCCAACTTCACTATGTAATAACCAGAGATGGAAAACTCAACTAGCGATTAGTTATCATGTGTTTGCTTAATTTCACAGAGGGACCAAATCATTCACGAATAGATTATTCAATGATCATAGGAACTCAGAAATTTCCTTTTTAGTAGACAAAATGTATGGTAGTCATGAATTTCAAGTACATGCAATATTATACTTAAAGTATTTTTAACATGTTTTTTTAAGAAGTCTTTTAAATGACTGAATGAAAAGGAATAGTAGTTTTATTCCCTCCAAAATAGTAATGGTATGTTGTATCAATAGCATATTATTCTTATTCTTTCAACGAAAGGGATCTCATGTGTCCCGTTTAGGAGTGAGCCTTTATATGTGACCGGCTATAGCAAAACCCTGCACTTGTCCGTAATTCATGTTTTGAAGAAATTGGCATTTTAAGTTGACAAAAAAATATTTACATAACTGTTCAGATTTGTTTGACAAATAATTATGTGTGCACTTTTCTGATGGTAAGTCGGTGTGTAGATGTTTGGTTTGATATATTTTAACTTATTGGTTCTATTTAGTGTTGACTTGTTCTTGTATCTTGCACATTAAGGTGTAAAATTGTCATTTTAAGTTGACAAAATATGTGTAAAAGACTTAAGATTGTTAAATTGAAACAATCATGTCTTTGCCAATTATTGACCAATTTGTTAGAACAAAGCATCAAATGAAAGCTCGTGATATGGCCTTTCTAATGGAATGAAAATCAAATTGTTGATATTTTGTTTTTCCCAACAAGTGCAGGGTTTTGCTATAGCCGGTCACATTATATTGGACTGGGTCTATTGGAAATGCATGACGTAATGGTTATATAGCCACACTGGAGTTAGGAGTATAGACCACTACTAAACAATTACACACAGTGATTAAAGAAGGTTTAGGGTCCAATTGTGATATAAGATTTTAATCATGTTTTTGTATAATTTGTTTCCCTTTTTCTTATTTTATTCGGTCCCTTGTTGGATTCTTTCCCCCATGAACATATTTATAGCATATTATGCCGAGTTTTATTGTATATTTTTGTACATGACTAGATTTTTAATGAAGGGGATAAAATGTGTCATTTCTACATGTTCTAGAGTAAAACCAAATGTTAATGTGTACCTTCAAAAATAATTTGTGAAATGAACTTTGAGCTCAGAAATATTAACTAACGTGAGGTGAGACCATCTGCCTAAATTATGTAACGTGATATTGTTCCTTGTAATGCATGCCTTGTCAGATAGGAAAGCTCAAATTCAATTAAAATGAGGGGAAATATTAAGAAGAAAACAAATCAGCCGTTCTCAATTTATTCATGACATTGATACAGTTTTGCCCAGAGGATAATTGTGATAAATGTCATTTCTTTGGGGAACGGTTCAGTTGACAAAACAGCTTGCGTTTCATTTTCGCAATATTTTGCTTTCCAAGGCATAATTGAACATGTTGTTTGGCTCGATCTGCTTTAATTTAATACCTCCCGTGCTAGACACAAAACATGTTGTGTAAGTACAGTGTAAAACTGCATTACCCCGCACTGTGCGAGTTAAAATGGATGGGATCAAAACGAAATAGTCGTGAGTGTGTACAGTGAATATAGTGTGACTATGAATTGTAAATAGGTTCTGTAAAAATTGGCTAGCATTTTTGAATTTGTACGTTTTTTGAAGTGATGAGTGAATTCTGTAATATGTAAAGTGGCAATCATTATTAAAAGTGACATGACCGTTGCAAAATACACATGAAAACAAAATGAAAATCTGAGATCTTGTCTTTTTGTTTTTATATTGTCTGTTCAGATTGTGAGTAAATTTCAATTGTCCTCTCTTCTCTCAAAATAGTTTTTGATGAGTCCCGATTTGTCTGCTTGTGTGATCATTCGTGTGAAAGGGCTTGTTTGTTGTTTGTATGTGTTTCTGTGCGTCTGTCTGTGTTCTATAGAGTACCAACGTAGCGATGTCACATTCTTTTTGTTAAAACACAACGCAGCAATGGTTCTAAGCAATTGGTCCTTTCATACCGGCCAATTTGTAGTGGGGCGGAGCACGGTTGAAGCTGAACGATTGCCCGACTTCTTAGCAACCATTTGGACACAAGTTTCTGGCTTGCCTGACCTTGCTGCAGCTTATAATCACTACCCGTGGTTTACATGACTATGTCGTCACACTTTGGTTTTATATAGAGTCCTCAATCTTTGTCCTGTATCCAGTACGTGCCCCCTTTTTGAAACAAAAATGGATATCAATAAAAATTAAAAATAATAAAACTGCAAAACTAAACTAGCGAAGATACCACTCCCCCCCCCCCCCCCTCTTTATATGCTCCCAAGAGGACCAAAATTGTGGCTTCATATGTAGCGCACGTTCTGTCTTTGGAAGCTCGCGGCGCAACACTTATTACCCCGGTCATCGGATACATACTGCAATCAACCCAGCACACGAAGTGCACTTATTCCACTCCCTGGGGAGCATTCTAGTCAAGCACCTCGACGACCTCGTAGGTGCACAAGGTGCATGGTAAATTGGTCACGCCATTTAATTTGGAACTCGGGAGGATACAAAATGAACATAAAAGTATTCTATTACAAATAAATTGGTCATGTAAAACGTTACAAACCGGATATTTGATATTCAGGTATAAAAATAGAAGGAAATGCTTACGAAAAAAAGAAAAGAAAGATTATGTTTACATTCTACTTAGGGGAAAACAATCCTTTTAATCGTGATGGTACTTTCACAATAAATGATCAACGTTGATAAAATAATTACTTATATGTAAGCGGTTCTTATTCAATAAAATTGAGTTAAAGATATATCTTCACTTATAAGCTACGTAGCTATCTAGGAATCCACATTTTACGACGAATTACTTACTCAAAATAAAACTATAGAAAGTTCAATTTTCATATTCCCATAGGCACTTGTACAAAGTTGGGCAAAGAAACCTGTTTTCCTCGAAAGTTGAAAAAGTGGATATAGCGCCTTTTGGAAGAAAGCTCTTCATATATAGATGGTTATGAATTGCCCACAATAGTGTAATTTCGCGATCAACTACCAATTTTGCTGAACTACTCAGAGTAATGTAAAACATACAAGTTATTCGTGATGCTAATTTCGTGAGTGATGATCAACTTTGATAAATTACTCACGATAATGTGGAATATTATAATTTAATAAATTCTGATGAATTACAATGTGAAAATGTAGAATGTGATTAATGTGATGCTACGAACGATCAATTATTTTGATGAAGTACGGACTCACGACGATGTGAAAAAATATAATGTAATTGTGATGCTAATTTCATTATTTAATGATCGATTCTGATGAATTGCTCCCTTCAACATGTTCACCAATATTAGGCCTTAATCGGCGGATGTTTTGGGGTTTTTTTTCCCAACGGGGTAAGAAAGCAGGTATTCATCCACCTGCCATAAGAATATCGAATTTCGTTGATTAACTTTTAGAATTCATCGTGATCCACTTTATTTCCGAATAATTGGGCAATTCGGTCAAGTCATTGTCGTAATCGATGATAAACTATTTCTCGGAAGAAAAAAAAAACGAACCAGTGTGGATTAGAAGAAATATTTTATCATGGAATTATTTAGAATGTTCCCTTTCTTTCCACAAGTGGAAAAAGGGTTTGTTGTTGTGAAACTGAAGTGTTTTGGTCAGGGTTTTCACAGACGGGGGTAGGGGGCAGTTTGTATCAAGGGGGAGCCAAATACAAAAGGTTGTATGTATTTTGAGGTACATGTAGGAGATGAAAATAACGATAAAAGACATACAGCACGTGCAAGGTACTTGCGATTAAACATGCATGTTGAAACAAATACGATTTTTATAGTTTTTATAGTTATAATCATAATTATCTTCAACAGTTCAACACCACATATTGATGTACAACCAGTATAATAATTTGAGCAATAATATATCGCATTTTACAAAAAATTCTTGAAGCAACCTTTTTCCAACAAATCACACTATTATTGTTGTTTTAATTTCTTATTTTTCCTTTCCCGTATACGGATGAGATTTGTCTACGTCACTGTTGGAGCACTGACGTACGGATTTGGGCCTGCAACCCCACATCCACCAACACCCACCCCCCCCCCCCCCCCCCACACACACACACACATAACTCCCACACTCCCACATACAATTCGAATATAGTTTATTCAGATATGATTCGAATGTGTTATAATGGTTTCAATTATTGAAATTAATTTTCATGAAGAGGCGCATTTTTGTGTTTCTTTTAACGCACTATAAAACCCGTTTTCAACCCCCAATTTAAAATTTAACAAATCACAAGCAAACCCCCCCCCCCCCCCCCCCCCCCCTCCCACACGGTTCGAATGCCCCCACAAGTGTTTTAGTTTTTGCTCACTATTATACGCCCTAGGCCTGCACTAAGCATGCTTAGGTAGCTACTAAGCTATAATTATGTATTATCTAAATGAAAACAGGTGATTTTCTTACGGAGTTTCCAGGTTAGTGTGATCGTGTTACCACGCCATCCTTGGGTAGCGCAGTCTTCACACCCGATATAATTATGGTCTACCTATTTATCATGGCGAATGTCTGCATTTTTTCCTGCCAACTTTAGAAGAAAAAAAAACGATTGTGGCGAGATATATAGATAGCCAGGTGTCATTGTTGTCGTTGTTAATAGCGTTGTTTGTTATTGTATCAAAACAAGTTTGATTATGAAATCGTTTTTCCTCAATACACTTTTAAAATGTGAGAGATCTCTCGTTTGACGTATAGCGAAACCCACAACTTGTCGATATTATTATGTTTTGCCGTTATGGGTTTCCAAAGTAGAAAATTGGTCCCAGGGTCAAAATTGACATCATTGAAATCAAAAGTATCAAGATAAACCTGTGCTCTTTATAATGCAAAATAAATCAACTTGAAATATTAATTTAGTGCAAAGTTATTGACGATTTTGTAAAACAAATCTGCATGTTTTTGTAATAGTGATTTTAATATTTGAAGCGTCAATATCTCAGTTTAAACTGAGGGCCCCGATTATAAGCATCTACTGCTTCTTAGGGGTCCTAACCATTATTTTGTTATATCGATTACTTTGGTTAAATAAATGAAATGAATACAAACAAAATATGCATTATGAGATATAAAAATGATCATAACTCTTCCAAATATTTTCCGAACTAATTGAATTAGGTATCAAAATGAAGCGGACGAATCACCCTTTAAAATTAATGGTAATGGTATAAGAATATCAAATTTGATTCATTGCAAGAGGTGGGTTTTGATGAAGCCGTTCACCAATAGTATGATTTATTAAATGCATCAGGGGAGCTATAATACAATCCATAATACAGTAGACAGTAATGTTTCAATACAGAACATGTTTTGACAGTCAATGCTAATTAAAGCCACCAATCACAAAATCAAAACAAAATCGAACAACTCTCTCTCCCTGGGCGGCTAAGCCTTAGTTTCACAATTTGTCTCGCTAATTAGTCGCAATTGTAACAAGATGGAGTACAAAAGAGCTGCCAGAGATGATGAGGAGAGTCAATTTCACCTGATTCGCGATAATTCAGCTGAATATTCGTTTCCCCTGTGGCGAGTGGGCCGATTGAGCGCGTCAAGCTCTCCCTTCACGCCGACAGGGTCGGGGAGATTGACGACCAACGATCCGCTTGCGGGCAGGGATAGGAGGTGAACCGAAACCGAGAAACCGTTATTGTTCACCTACATGTTATATGTAGTCTAATATTTCAGGCAATATTGCTATAACATGTTGACTTCTTTCATACCGGAACTTTGGGTAAAATAAAGAAAATGTCTATCTTGCTCTGTTTATATTTTGCTTTTACTACTGTGTAGCCTATGTGAATCAGCCAAATATTATACGAGCAGAATATTTTTGTATATAATATCAAAAATCGAAATAAATCTTTACGATATTAGGGTTGTGAGTCGAGACTACGTCGTGATTTCTCACCACGACTCATATCAATCCGATGTCAATTTGCGAAGGGCAAAAACAGATTTTTGTACAACAAAAAAAATGTTTGTTGAGATTGATTGTTCACCGCTAGAGGGCGTTACAATTAGTCTCTCCACTCACAATCATGGTGCATGATATTTCATAAAAGTGTCAGATTCCAAAATTAATACTCAGCGACTATTTATCACCGAAGAAAAGCAGTGAATTATTGATTCATATCCCTCGATTCAAGCACTTTTGTTTTTGTTGTCACACTTTCGCTGAAACTGATACTTAACATCCGATTGTCCGGGAAACCTGTCCAGTGATGTTAATATTGTGAAATTCAAGTCGATCGTTGAGATAAACTTTGGGGCAAAATTATGAAGACGCGAGAAACGGCTCAAGGCTTAGACCATGAAACGTGATTCATGCTACAGTAAGTAGCCCGTTCTACGAATCTCGATTAAAGTGTGATTTGCTGTTTTTAAGTTTCAAATTTCAAGTTTATGTTTATCATTCTTCCAACAAATTCACAGTAATATTAATCTAACATCAAAAACACAATGACATAATGAGCAGTTAACTAGATACTAAAGAAATATACATTGACCGATAATTAGAGAAAGGAAGACGAGGAGACCTTAGATAAAGCAGAACTTTTGGAGAGAGGTCCTTTAGGAGAACACCAAAGGGAAAGTGAGCAGAAAAAAGAACAGCCTTAACTTCTGGTGGGCTTCATAAAGAGTTTCAGTTACATGTTGAATGCTTTCGAAGTAGTTAAAGGGGTAGTTTAGTTTTGGTAAGGCTGAACTTTAGTAGCCAAAACCTGCACAGTAACATTACAAACTAATAGTTATAACTCCACCATGCTCGAAAGGTATACACAATTACAAACGACTAAGTAAAAAGCCTGTTATCATTAAAAAAGAGCCATTCAATCACAAGAGGGCGCTTTTTAAAAAGGCATTGATTTCAACCATTTTTCATACAAAATTATGCATGTGATGTTTTATTGATATAATGCTTAAATAGAGAGATCATCAATAACTATTTAAAAAACGCTTTTGAAAATTTTTGAAAAGGTGCAAGCATTTTTTTTATTTTTTTCAAAAAATCATCTAATTATTTGGGCCCCAAATAATTATAAGATCAGATATATTTATTGATATTTCAGGCGTTTCTGGGTCGATTTTGACCAAATAAAGTTTATTCTGCCATTAAAATTGCATGTTCTCTCAAATTCGACACTCAGTTTTTCATTACCTCACAAAAAAATTGTGATGTGCAGCGCCCTCTCTACCAAAACTAAACTACCCCTTTAAGAAAGGTGGTAAAAAGCGATAAACATGAAAACGGCATTTCTCGTTGGATATTTTTTATACAAAAACAATACCCTTCAATGATTTTGCTTGTTACCAAAGTATTGTTTAAAATTATGATTAATGTTATCACTTACACTTCTTATAATTTGTTTAAATATCATTTTCTGTCTTTTTTTCCGGCAGCTTCGAAGTTATTTTTTCTTCAAATTGTAACGAAACTTCCAAGTGTGTCTTTTTTATATGAAATTTTACATTACCGCGTCTGAGGCTGTATAATCCGTGTATAAGTGTCTCATAGCAAAATCTATGTTAACATATGCTATTAAATTCACAGCCCACCATTATTGTAACAAAAATAACAACACAACTACAATTTAGTAACCTTTATGGAAGTTACATGGTCATAATTATGATCATATTGTAAGCATAACCTTGGTGAAAACCTGGCAAAAACACTCGCGTGTGCAAAGTTCTTTATAATGCTCATAACGGCTTTTATGAATTATGTTTAAAGAGGTGTATTAACAACATCCATTTTGCCCCGAAAAGTGATATTTGAGACTTCAATCACATACCAATATCAGTGTAAACATTATTTTGAATGATGTGGGATAGTTTCATAGAGAAGAAAACTGTTCGCCTATCAGTAAAGGTGAACACTTACGTTAGATGTGTATCACCATTGATTTTGGAATGCTTTTCATTCAATCATAAATATTTCTCTAATTATAAAGGGAGACATTTGAAATCAGAACCCATTTCATTATTCTATTAGCCTACCCAGAGCCAAAAAGAAAAAGGTACAAAAGGAGCGTTAAAGTTCCAAGTGATTTGCGGCTAAATTTGAGAAACTTATTGGATCAATTAAACGTTGAGGTTGTCAAGGTCTTTAACATAAAGAGGGTTTTATGTTTCTAGCCTCGTCGTTGCGTTATGACTTTTCATGTTGTAGGCTAATGACACTAATGTTTAACTGACGAGGTTCAACGTTAAAGTGTTCCCTCAGGTTTTAAAGCCAACATTCTAAAGTTCTTATGTTTTTGTTTAAAGGGGTAGTAGCCTACAGTTTTGGTTAGGATGAGCTTTAGTAACCAAAACCTGCACAGTAACATTACAAACTAATAGTTATACTCCACCATGCTCGAAAGGTATAGGAAATTACAAACGACCAAGTAAAAAGCCTGTTTTCATTCAAACAGAGCCATTAAAACACAAGAGGGCGCTCTCTAAAAAAAGCATTGGTTTCAACCATTTTTCATACAAAATTATGCATGTGATGTTTTGTTGAAATAATGATTAAATAGAGAAATCATCAACAACTATTTAAAAACCTCTTTTGAAAATTTTTGAAAACGTGTAAGCATTTTTGTAATTAAAAAAGTTTTTCATAACCTCACAAAAAAAAAAAAAATTGTGCAGCGCCCTCTATACCAAAACTTAACTACCCCTTTAATTTTATCGACTCGTTAGTTTGCTTAGAATTGTGTACGATAATTTCTATTGAACGTTAGTGACATTTTACATTCAATCCGGACAAAATGCTGCAAATAACTGTCTATCTACAACAAATCTACAACAATGAGAGTCCGTTTCGATCCTATACAGGGTGGCCCAAAAAAAACGGAACGGGGCACTTCCCAAAATATAATACCACAGTGTTTATGTTCATCGGATAGGGTGTCCTTTCCAATGAAAAACGATACTAAGAACAGTAATTTTGGTCAGGTCGTTTTTGTTTAAGGACGCAGTGAGTGAGACCATGTCATTTGCCGATTTATGTCGATTTCGACCTAGTCAATGCCAGTTTAACCGCACTCCTTGCCCGTAATACCATTCAGCGAGCATGCCCATTCTCTCGGCACACGGCTGAGTGCACACTAACAACAGTGCGCGATGCTCAACGCTATGAACGGCGGTTCGTGCGATTCATCAAGCGCTGGCTCAATACAAATTGGCAAAAAAGAGAACCTGACATGGTGTCACTCACAGCGCCCTAAAACAAAAACTACACGACCAAATTGACTGTTCTTGGTATCGTTGTTCATTTGAAAAGACACTCTATCCGATGGACATAATACACTTGTTACTATATTTTGGGAAGTGCCCCGTTCCGTTTTTTTGGGGCCACCCTGTATATTATAATCCTTGTCAGAAACTCTCGATATACAGAGTGTCCCAGAAAAAACGAAACCGGATTTCATGGCAGAAATTTTCTGTCATAATGAATCATTTCTTTGATGAGATATACATGAATGAAAAGCTCTGGTTCTATTCTTTCATTTAATGTACAACTTTTGGCACATAATTCACGCATGACTGAATTAAAACAATAGAAATTGGTGTTACAAAAATTACATTGCATAAATTGCAAGTTTGGGTGAGTTTTTAGGCTAGTAAACGTACTTATTTTGAAAAAGGACAAACACCGCATAGAAATTAATATTTTTATCTTTAATATGATACCTCATGCACACAAAATAAACGATGTATGCCACAGAACGAGTACAATGAAAATATGCCTGATTTGCACAAATGGGTAGATAGTTGAGTAAGAAGTCGCTCAGCTTTCCTGACTTAGCAGCTGACAATGGACTTGATGCATGAGTGAACTAACACAAACATGGGGATCAGGGCAAACATGTGAAACATGCTAGATCAGGAAAGTTATTCATTTGGGCTGAAATCAAGCATGTTTTCATTGTACTCGTTCTCTGGCGTAAATCATTTATTTTTTAATCATGAGGAGTTATATAAAAGATAAAAATATGAATTTGTATGCGGTGTTTGTTCTTTTTCAAAATAAGTACGTTTACTACCCTTAAAAACTCACCCAAACCTGCAATTTATGCTTGCAAATGGAATTTTGGTAACACCAATTTCCATTTGTTCTAATTTAGTCATGCGTGAATTATGTGCCATAAGTTGTACATCAAATGAAAGAAGAGAAACAGAGCTTTTCATTCATGTATATCATCCAAGAAATGATTCATTATGACAGAAAATTTCTGCCATGAAATCCGGTTTCGTTTTATCTGGGAAACTCTGTATATAGCAATAACGTGAAAAGGCATTTTTTTAATAATTATTTATATGGATCTTTAATATGCCTTTGGAGGCTGTCATAACATATTTGGTTTGAAATTGCTGATCAAGTTTACTGATATTTAATGACAGAATTATTCGAAATTGTCTTAATGGACCTTCATAAATTCAGAATCATATTTATAAAAGAGTTGGATTTATATATATGGTCGCATCAATATAACTACCGAGCATGGTGGCTTAGCTGCGGTTAGAGTGTCTGCCTCATGCACGGGAGGTCCCGGGTTCGAGCCAAGACCGGGTCATACCAAAGACTTTAAAATGGTACCTTCTGCCTTCTAGCCAGGCGCTGCTAGAATGGAGAAGGGAAAGTTAATCACACGAGTTACCAGAGGACTGGCCTGCTTCTGAAGCTTTCGCTACATTTAGTAGACGTATGGCCTAGGGCTAAAATTGGCACGGGAAGGACTTTAGATCAATATAACTGTCTTCTTCTCAGTCAAACGGAATACAAAATAAAACGAAATATATGATCATATAAACTAGAGTGTCCCAAAAAAAACGAAACCGGATTTCATGGCAGAAATTTTCTGTCATATAATAATGAATAATTTCTTTGATGAGATATACATGAATGAAAAGCTCTGTTTCTCTTCTTTCATTTGATGTACAACTTATGGCACATAATTCACGTATGACTGAATTAAAACAATGGAAATGGGTGTTACCAAAATTCCATTTGCACGCATAAATTGCGAGTTTGGGTGAGTTTTTAGAGAAGTAAACGTACTTATTTTGAAAAAGGACAAACATTGCATACAAATTCACATTTTTATCGTTCATATGACACCTCATGCACAAAAAATAAATGATGTATGCCAGAGAACAAGTACAATGAAAACATGCCTGATTTCTGCCCAAGTGAGTAGATAGTTAAATAAGAAGTCACTCAGCTTTCCTGACTTAGCAGTGACAATGGACTTGATGCATGAGTGAATTTACACAAACATGGGGGTCAGGGAAAAGATGGGAAACATGCTAGATTAGGAAAGTTACTCATTTGGGCTGAAATCAAGCAAGTTTTCATTGTACTCGTTCTCTGGCATAAATCATTTATTTTGTAATCATGAGGTGTCATATAAAATATACAAATATGAATTTTTATGCGGTGTTTGTCCTTTTTCAAAATAAGTACATTTACTACCCTACAAACTCACCCACACTTGCAATTTCTGCGTGCAAATGGAATTTTGGTAACACCAATTTCCATTGTTCTAATCTTCAGTCATGCGTGTATTATGTGCCATAAGTTGTACATCAAATGAAAGAAGAGAAACATAGCTTTTCATACATGTATATCTTTATATCAAAGAAATTATTAATTAGGACAAAACATTTCTGCCATGAAATCTGGTTTCGTTTTATCTGGGACACTCTGTATGACCAGCATCATTATTTTATGCGCGACCACTGTAATCACGCGTTTCTAATAAAATATTATATTATTTTCCCCGAAATATTGTATTAGTATTGCTGAATTATTAGTCATCATTATTTAGAACGTAGAGACCAGCGTAAGTACTTAATGTGTCACTGCTTTTAAAATACATTTAAAGGGTACCACCACCCAAAAATAATATTCTTATAGATGAAAGGTAACATCTTTAGTAGTCCATTCCATCAACAAGTTCAGAAAAAATATCTTTCTGCAACGGGGAACTGGTCTGTGTTCATCAGTACTTCTTCCCCAAGTCCCACGTATACACGACTTCGGATGTCATAGTGATCTTCCCTTCTCTTCAGTTGCTTCAAGTATTTGGAACTCCCTCCGACCTGTTCTTCGCAACACTAACAAACTTGAAGCAGGCTTCAATATCGCCTCTTTTCAAGCAATACATAATTTATGCAGTCCATAAGTTAGCTTTTTAGAGGAGCGCGCACCTTTGAATGTTTGAAACAGATACTAGCGACATATATATATACACGTGCTGTGGATCATGTAGCAGTCACACCGCCAAACCGAATCCAAACCGAAACCAGACCGAACTACCACTTTATCGGGCACCGACAAGAGCCCGAACTGGGGTTAGCAGTCACAACAAAAGAGACCGACAATTCCGATACCACTCCGACACCAAACCGCTAGCACCCCGAACGTCCCCGAATTATTCGGTCTCGTGTCGGTTTTGATTCGGTTTGGCGGTGTGACTGCTACATCATAATTCATCATCATGGTGAGAAAGAGAGAACTTATGTCAAATGCATATTATACCGATTGTCTGGTAAACAATATACAGTCAAACCTGTTTATAAAGACCACTCAAGAACATGGAGGCCCGGATTCACAAAGGAGGTTTGTGTAAACCATGGTTTAATTAACCATGGTCTACATCTATGGAGTGCTGCTCGTAGACAAATAAAACAATTTATAATGTCTAATGATATGACTATTACTGCTTGCTAACCAGCAAATTTCACCATCTGAGAAGACAAAGATTTATTTGGCGCCTTTAGTAAATGTGTGGCATCAACATTGTTAACAGGTGAGGAGTTTACATTCTTTCTCCATCAGTTAACAAATGGCACTCCATAGATGTAGACCATGGTTTGTACAAACCTCCTTTGTGAATTCCACCTGCAGTCTTTCTAGCCAGGTCGTCTTTAGAGACAGGTTAATGTGCGTGTAAACGTTTGATTCGAACTTGATTCAAGAGAATACATATGTATAGAGGTGGTCATTGTAAGTATGTCTATTCACTTTATGGAAGTGAACTTCACTTCAATAATAAAGTGCTCATAATTATAGTAAATGTACGTTAATTGTTATATAACTTCCATCATGAGAAACCACTTGAAAACGTCGTTACCATGGTTACGGCTTGTTCTGTTAGAAACGTTTACAGGAAATATCTCGATTTCCGTAACATTTTTAAAGTGCAAAATCTGTAATACTTTGCACTTTGAAAATGTAAGTTATATTGCATACCCTCATATAAATGAAATGAATTATGCCACTTTTTTGTTTTTATTGAGGACGTTAAACTATATATATATAATTCATAGTTTCCATGTTTTGTATTCCACTAAATTTACTTTGATTCAAGTTTCAACAGCCTGACAGTTCAAGTTCGATTCCATTACATTTGTTGATGTTTTAAACGATTCAATTAAATGTAAATTCGGGAAACTCGTTTGACTGATTGACGAGGATATTTATCTAGATTGTGATTCTAGCAGATCCTAGATATCATTCATGCTTTTTCTGGGGCCAAAGTTATACATAACACTTCATATTGGAAACAACGATCCTATGCGACCTTTGTGATTGGTACGATAACAATACATCATGTGTCATACATATTATGTGTTATTTTGTTCGTGTTAAGATTTTTTTTTAAATGTTCTAAGACTATTTTCTGTATTTGATGACATTCTACTGAAAGTACACAACATATGTCGATATAGCTACATTTATATTTATAATTATATATTTATATATACTAACCCCATAAATTACTGACATAAATATGAAGACAGACGTTACTGTAGCGTAACCATGACAGTCAAATCGCATGTAGCTATAAATAGTTTGCATAAATGACACAATGATGTATGCGACCGCGGCTAGAAACAGACAAAAGGTGTGGACGATTCACTGTACTTTGAGTACTCAGTGGCCGAGAGCACGATCATGACCCAGGACCAGCCCTAGTTCCACTGATCTCTAGATATGCTTGTGTAATCCTTTACGGTTGAATGAGTAAGGGCGATATGTGATCTGCTACGTTCTGTTGATGTGTATGTTATTCTAGCATATTGACATCAATAAGCCAATGATGCTAATTACCATGGTAAATGTCGCTGGTCCGTAATTGGGCCCCTGCCCCCAGTTTACCCCCGTAGGCAGGTGAATGATTAGATAATTAACAATTAGCATTCTTATAATGCCACGTTGACTGAATAAGGCAGAGAATGCAAGTGGAAGGAAAGGAAACGGACAAACGGAATTTACGAGCGTTCTGAAGGAGAAAGTGCACAATTTCAGCCGCCAAAAACTGTGCGGACTCGGAAAAGGGCGGGAGAAATGATAGTTTCGTCACAGTTTCGTAAATAAAATGCGCAACAAGTCATGGGTACCATAGGTAGGGGGCGGCTTCATCCTTCCTCAAATACCAAACCAAAATGGGTACATAGACATATGCATGCAGTGTGCTATCTAGTAACGAGCAACCTCAATTTAAGTAAGCTTAGGCTACACCATTCCTTATACTACTGATTGTTTGAAGGGGAACTAAACGTGTATATTTTCGCTAGCTGTTACCATGGTTACACACTGAATGTTGGTATTTATCGTAGTTGCTTGTAGATTCATACTTAATTAGTACTTCTGCTAAGTATATTTCAACTAAATCCTATTATTTTCAAGAAATACATACCATTAATATTCAGAAGAACATAGACATAACATCTGGAAAACGCGAATGTAACGAGAATGTAATCATGATGTGGAATTTACCTATAGCCTTTGTGTTATTAACATATCAACTCTATTCTTTGTATTCCCACACGATTTTTGAAAATACAATTATGACAGTCGTTCAAACAAATTGTTTACGTCGGCAAGTTACTATGAATAATTTAATGGGAAGCAAATCCCATGTTAGTCTGCTATTACCATGGCAACGAAACTCATCGCATTTTCATATCATCGCATTCAAGAGAAAACATGAATAAAACACGCAAGAACACTTCAGCTTTAAATCCCCTGAGGGATATTTTGCAGTAAAAATTATATTATTTCTTAAACTGGCCTGAAAATGATTATTTATTATACAGTTATATTCGAATTCTAATGCACAGTAATCATGTTGAAAAACGGCTGAACATGTATGAACTAATCGAATCTTGCTAATAGAGAATATCTCCAAAAGGTCAACACATATAAATGCTTACATTTGACAATGTTCAATTGGGTGGTTACGACGCTGGTCAACTTCAAGAAATAATAATATTATGAAGTTTAATAATAATGAAATATCGACATTTTACTTGGACATATTTTTTGTTTGATGTAGTAATATTATAGAGTGACACATGGCGTTAATGGTATTAAGTTATACATTTTGATGTATTCATGTTTAATTATTTGTTGTTGTTTATGTTTCTTTATGGGTTTATTTCGTCACGTATCCATATTGCATTGTGATTCTCTGTTATGTGTATACATTTGTAAAGGTATGACCTGAGCCTATTCTATTCTTTGGTTTCCTTTGGTGACATTTATATTCAATAAAGTGATGTTAAAAATAAAGAGCCAATTTAGAAGTATTGTTTGATTGATGCTTGACTGATTGATTGCTTGCTTGATTGGTTGATTGATAGATTGATTGATTGATTGATTGATTGATTGATTGATTGATTGATTGATTGATTGATTGATTGATTGATTGATTGATTGATTGATTGATTGATTGATTGATTGATTGATTAATTGATTGATTCTTTGATAAATTGATTGATTGATTGATTGATTGTTTGCTTGATTGATTGATTGATTGATTGATTGATTGATTGATTGATTGATTGATTGATTGATTGATTGATTGATTGATTGTTTGCTTGATTGATTGATTGATTGATTGATTGATTGATTGATTGATTGACTGATTGTTGATTGATTGATTGATTGATTGATTGATTGTTGAATTGAATTGATTGATTGATACATTGATCAAATAATCATTATTCGTTCATAAGTATTACACCAAAAAACGAATGCACAAACATAGTTCGCCACTGCCATACCCGACAGAGGTAAAGCTGGCATTACGGAGAGCATTTCGTGCCCCTTCCTCCCAAATGGACGTAGCTACACGCATACACAATTGTCTTAGCTAGAGGGGGAAGGCTATACATTAAGGATGTGCTCGCTGCCTCCTCCCATCCTCCTCCTCGATAGATGTAGCGTCATGTATACACAAATGTCTTAGCCAGGAGGCAAGGATGGCGTTACGCTGGCGCTGTCATGCTCCACCCCCCCCCCCCCCCCCCCCCTCCCCTTCTTCCCAATAGATTGTAGCTACACGTAAATGTCTTTTCCGGGAGGGGGTATGTGCGGCTGAAGGCTGGGTGTTACAGGGGTGGCACTATTGCCCACTCAAGAGATGCCCAGAGATTGTCCATCTCAAGAGGTGTAGCTATACGCAAATGTCTTAGCCGGGCGGGATGCTGACATTAAGAGGGGTCCACTCCTGCCCCCTCCTTTCTAATAGAAGGCTGCATTACGGGGATGCTCGCCCCCCCTTCCCCTTCTCATACACTACGAAAATGACTTAGCCGGGCGGGGATACTGGCATACTAATTAGGGGGTGCTCTCCATGCCCCTCCCCCCCCCCCCCCCCCCCCCCGATGCAGCTATAGGTAAAGCTATAGGTAAATGTCTTAGCCAGAGGGGGAAGGCTGGCTCTGCACAGGTGGATCTGAGAAATTAATTGAGTCGTTTATATCGGCTTGTTTATCGCCATCATGAGCTACTAAATTATGCAAACTATCCATCTATCATATCCGCCGTGACCTTCTCTAGTAGGCTCCCCTGCGTGACAAACGCTTCATATTACCGCATCATGTCTCGAATAACTCCTAACATCCTATCTGCCTATCTATTGACTTGTCTACCTGTATATTATGTATTTATCAATTAATACACAGATCTATCTATCCATCTATCTATCTATCTATATATCTATCTATCTATCTATCTATCTATCTATCTATCTATCTATCTATCTATCTATCTATCTATCTATCTATCTATCTATCTATCTATCTATCTATCTATCTATCTATCTATCTATCTATCTATCTATCTATCTATCTATCTATCTATCTATCTATCTATCTATCTATCTATCTATCTATCTATCTATCTATCTATCTATCTATCTATCTATCTATCTATATATCTATCTATCTATCTATCTATCTATCTATCTATCTATCTATCTATCTATCTATCTATCTATCTATCTATCTATCTATCTATCTATCTATCTATTTTGTAATCTATTTATATATTTATCTATCTATCTATCTATCTATCTATCTAGTTCAGAAAGATGGTCTGCGTCGGTGTGGTGAATAGAGACAAAATTTTAAATAAAACACCGTAAGAAAACATAGTTCTCCGAATTTTCGCCCATAGGGCTTCGTCAGGGCGAAAATTCGGAGAACTATGTTTTCTTACGGTGTTTTATTTAAATGTTTATCTATCTATCTATCTATCTATCTATCTATCTATCTATCTATCTATCTATCTATCTATCTATCTATATATCTATCTATCTATCTATCTATCTATCTATCTATATCTATCTATCTATCTATCTATCTATCTATCTATCTATCTATCTATCTATCTATCTATCTATCTATTTTTTAATCTATTTATATATTTATCTTACTATCTATCTATCTATCTATCATTCTATATTTCCATATATCTTTCTATCTTTCAATATTGTTACCTTTTAATATTTGTATATGTTTATCTTTTTATCTGTGTATCTTTCTATTTTCTATCTTTCTATATTTTTTGTATATCTGTATTTCTTTTTATCGTTCTATCGTTCTATCTTTCTATCTTTTTTGCTATATCTTATTATATATATATATGCATGTATATCTATCCATTTATATACTTCTATTGATATCTTATCTGATCTATAGTTTCAACTAGACACAATACATTATCAGGGCAACGTATGGCCATTAAAAACAAAAACATAATGATATCAAGTACAACACCAATATGAAGTATGCATATATCATAGTGGTATTACTTTACAAACGGATCTGGTTACCACCACGCATGCGCACTCGCTGGCGATACCACTGGTCTGAAATCCGATCGCACTTTCGCCTCGCGTTCAACTTGCTGTCGTCTGCGTGGAGTCATTACAGTCATCTCTCACCGAACAGTTTACTAGCCAGCTTTACTTTCCTCCTTCTGGAGTTATCTGCCGAGCCTCCCTACTCTACCCAGCCCCAGCCCTGCCTTATGGATTTATGGATATATCTAAAGTGGAATTACTACCAGCGCTGGAATCGGATCATTTTTAACATCGCGTTTGTTGTTTGTTCGCTTAGCCGCGATTTTTTCTTTCGGGGAACAATACAATGATAACGATGGTGATGGTGATGATTTTGTTGAGGTCGAGATAGTTTGCGCGGGAAAAGTTTTGGATACTTTTTTGGCGCCAAAATGAGAACTCCAGTGATTCGACACAGCAGACGGTCTTCCATGGCTAACACATGGGAGTACGCCAATGGCGGGAATAGCTTCTTGGAGGGGCGGTCGGCCGGGGAAGGCGAGGGTAAGTCTTGTTACCATAGTTACCATCTCCACATTCTTCAATTGTATTTTACAATTTATTTTAATTTTTGAATGTGTCATTTTTGCCTTGACGAATATTCTGCTTGGATCGAAAGATAAGCTTCTTTAAAGGGACTTAGTAACATTGTCCAAATCCTCAAAATACAATTGGAATTCTAGCGGTTCCCTCATACCTTGTTGTATTGGTATTAACAATAAAATCATGGGACATGTTTTGGTTTTTCAAATTTCCCTTTCGTTAAAAAGATATTTACGATTGAAGTTTTCAGATGTTAAATAATCCAACGGATCGCGAAAATCGTGAGTGCAATGAGTTTGTGAATATCACTTTGCATTTTTGCCCATTAATCGGCCATATAACGTCCATTTGACTTGGAATTTTCACACAATACCCTGTGGACATATCAGATAACAACAATAAACGTTGTACCAACCATTTATCACTTTTTGCACATATCAACAAAGTTACTAGATCCCTTTAATACTGACTTCCATGTTAAAGTATGCTAGAATTGTAGTACAACGTAATGTTCATAATCCGAACTTACAATGTGACCATGCTAACGGCAATATCTGAGTGTATAAGTGTTTTGTCTGCACAATCTAACGTATCGTACCTATCAATTATTCTTCTCAAACCGGTTTATATATTTCTCTATACGTCTTGTACACCATACACAACAGTTTTAAAAAAAATGAGTTAGAAGAAATATACAAAAGTTAGAAAATTTGATCTTGGATTGCATAATTTATTTCAGAATCGCTGTAAAATGGTAAATTATAAGTGTATTGAATAAAACATTAATATATAATTAACCTAAACTACCACAAACAAAACTATATACATATCGATTTTTCAATAAGAGGAAAACCATTGAAAGTGTATTGTTTGCAAATATTATAACAACTCACTGTTGGTGTTTTTAGAGAAAAAACATTATTATAATGTTTTATAATTATCATGAAATTAATCGAACGCTGCGGTCACCATATAATTTAATTAGTACGTAGAGATGCGAACACAAAGATGTGACAATATTATTTTATCATATTCTACTAAATTTCGATGACATTTATTGTCAATTCTAACATAACATTTAAACGAAAGTGTAAAGGATATAACATAATTTCATACATTTTCTTATACAGAATGGACAAAATAAATTAATAACAAACTACATTATTATCATCACCATCGTCATCATCATCATCATCATCATCATCACCATCATCACCATCATCATCATTATCATCATCATCATCCTCTTCATCATCATCATCATCATCATAATCATCATCATCATCACCATCATCATCATCACCATCATCACCATCATCATCATCGTCATCATCATCCTCTTCATCATCATTGTCATCACATTATCATCACCATCATCACCATCATCATCATCGTCATCATCATCCTCTTCATCATCATTGTCATCACATTATCATCATTGTCATTGCATTATCATCATCATCATAATTATCATCATCATCATCATCATCATCATCATCACCATCGTCAAAGTTAAATACTACGTCACTATTATACGTTACATATTAAACAACATGTACATTATAAGCTTCGTAATTAATGTGTGTTTGTTCAGTCTTTACTGAAGCATACATCTGCAAACAATTACAATCAATGAAATCAAGGGGAAAATAACACATAATAACGTCACAATTTTCAAAATAAATAACAACATCATAATATAATATTATGAATGCAAATATTAATGGACATACGTAGCAGCTGTAAATACTACAGAAGATATTTGCGCAGTACAGATTGATATCCCAGTTGAGCTGTGTACCAGCAATAATAGTTCGTGGTTTTCTCATTGTTGAGTTCTTCTGATTAATTAGAAACAATCAGTGCAACGCAGTAGTAGTCTTATTATTTTTTTTTTTTTGCACGAACGTTATGCAATAAATACTTTTTCCCCGTAGTTTTGCTGACGTCAAACATGATGCACGAAACTTATTTAATCGTTGTATTGGGGTACTTTATTAATTTTTCATCAGTTTTTGTTTTTCATTTCATATTCTAATCACAATTGTAACAAATATATTAAATATGTATTCATTATATTATGTAAGTTTTATCGGAACATTTTGTAAACTTTTAATTTGTATTGATGAGCGGTTCATTCAAATTCGCGACATTTAAGTGGATGCTTAAAGATTTCTAGTAATGTTGTGCGAAACCTGACAAACCTGACAAGATGGCCCTTCAAATTATAGACATTTTCATTCAAATTCGCCCAACATAATTAATCCCATTTTTAATATGTAATTTCTGTTTTTCTCTCTTTGCAAGGAAATGGGTTATATGATATAACATAATTAATCTCATTTTCATTATGTAATTTCTGTTTTCTATCTTTGAAAGTAAATAAGTTATATGATATGTACTGTCTTTCAACGCCCATCAGATGATTAGTGTTTTAACAATTCTAATCATACTGATACATTGGTGCACCTATAATATGGTTGCCCGTTGATATTATGCTCCCCGGGGAGTTGAGAATGTGTACAAGATAATTGTGCGGGTCTGAACTGTACCAAATTACCAGGGATAGTAATAAACGCTTAGTGGCTGTTCTGCATGAGGAGCTAACGATCTATTTGTTATTATTATTATAATATATTGACGCTACAAACTACACATGGATTACATACATTTACATTCAAATTCGCCTAACATATTGAATCATTTGATGAATATGTAATGTTGTTGTCTATCTAATTTGTTAGAACAAAGTACGTTATATGATATGTGCTGTCTTCCAATAATATCAAATATGATAAGTGTGTTAAGTAATCCATTAATTTCATTAGATTGTGTTGATAGTGTAAAGCGCTTGAAGATGATATTGTATCATATTATTAGGCGCTATATAAATCGAACCTATATTATTTTTCCAAAACTAGTACTGAAGACTTCAGTATTTTAAATGACTTGTGAGATTTGTATAGCAAACGAACGCTGTTTAAGTACATGTAGTAAAAAAAATGTTGTAAGATTATATCACCTACTGCCCATTGAGTGTGACTATAATTGAAAAGCGTTCCGGAACGTTTTCAATTCAATCATAACTATCTCCATAATTAGGGAGACATTTGAAAATCAAACCCCGTTTCATTTTTGTTATCATAAGCCAAACAAAACTGTATACGAGAGAAAAATTGAAGCTCCAATTTGTTTAAATATTATTTGTCAACGTTAATGGATCACTTGTAATTAAACTGATATACATAATTGACGCTATGTAGAATACAGGAGAAAGGTATCGGGTGACATAATCTAGTTGTCTATAACCCCGACACCAGCATGTACATAGTAACTCAAGAACCTCGCCAGGTGGGCCCTGTGGGATATTCATCATCGTTTTGACGCACATTATTTCTCACTTATATAACTTCAGGATCCGTTTCGAAATTAGACCGTATTTATTAATCATGGATATTACTTCGATTGATGCATATTACGCAAGCAATTACACAAATTAAACAACAAACTTTTCATACAATACGTCTATCACTTGTTATATTTAATAATGCACATCCAATAATAATTATTATATGTTTAAACAACACATGGATTTATGCCATATTTTATACGGTTATAGATGTAAAAGGAATCATTATATTTCACCAACACTTACGTAGATATAAAAACGATTGTGTGATTGTTGGATTATTTATATTATAGTCTTTATTTTCTACTCATGGAAACAATATCGTATTGTATATACATTTTTTTTACAATCTACGCTAAACGCTATAATTATATCTGACGAGAGATACATCAAGTTTTAATAACTGTGATCACAATTCCTTGTGATGAATTCACCGGCTGTTTCGGACCCTTTGGGGATTGACTTTTTCGATTTGTTCATCAGTCAGTCATTTTGTTTAACAGAAATAAGGCGCAGCGATTAATTAATTCTCCTTGACGAGATTTTGTTTTCGACTGTTGAAAACAAACCCCACCCAACACCAACAAACTAACAAACCAACAAACACCAACAAACACCGACAAACTATACGTTTGATGTTCCTCGCCTACAACACACACGCATACATACATACATACATACATACACCCATACATACATACACCCATACACGCATACACCCATACACCCACACATGCATACATACATACACCCACACACATACATGCATGCATATACACCCATACATACATACATACACACACCCATACATACATACATTACATACATACATACACACACACATACATACATACATACATACATACGCACATTAGTAATATTATTATTGCACATATAGGCTATAATTGTTAATAAATAATACATTCTAGAAATAAAATATTTAATCGACACAAACATTCATCCGTAATTTTTAGTAAATACAAATAATAATTATAGTAATCCTTTTTCATAAAGCGCAATCTTACAATGAAGTCTCAAATGAAACCTGTCCACGAATTGTATAATTCTTACTTATTCGCACCGACAATATCTTGAAAGCGATTAAATTATAAATGAAACAAACTCTTTCACTTGTTACGCAAATCAGTACTACAGTCTCAAGTCCATTGTATTTGTCATAAAGGTCAATAATATAAATTACTACATGGAAAATCCTTTGATTGATTATATTAATTTACAAAATAATGAATATCATTTTATTCTTTGCTACCAATTGTATAATTTGTATGGGATTCGTGAGTTTCTAATCTGCCACATTGATCAGGATTTTCGTTGTTTTTGTCAATTTCATTCATAATATCAATAATCAAATCACAGAATATACATGTGCACTGCCATTTATTTGTCGAGTGGCTATTTTTTTTACTGAGATTATAAGTCAAGAAACTGGACAAACAAAATTACAAATTATTGTTTAAACGCAACGTGTACAACATTGCTGGTATTAATTTAAAGTATAGATTGTATATGCCAGGAGCTAGGTGATTCACTAATATGAGATCTCGAAGTTGAACTCGTTTGGATTAAGATAAATAAATTACTCAAAGTCATGGTATCTTTGTAAAGTGGTCAATAACCGTTTTATTACATAAATCCCTGTTAATTAAAAACAATCAGCATTATTTTGATGGTTAAAACAAATAGCATAAAAGTCTCCAATAATTGTACATTTTGTTTTGAATCTGTTTTAACAAAACATAATATTAAGTTATTGGGCGGTATTCTACTATTAAAATGTATCAACTTTATAGGCTGGACGAAGTTCATAACCTTGGACTAACTTATCTACACTTTAGTACACACCTCAGACTAGTTAAACCGGCAAACTTATCACTTTTTGACTTTAGGCTGGCTTAAAGTCATAAACAGGCCTACCAGAATACGAAATTTTAGTCCGGACTAAAGTTATCAACTTAGTCAGGGGTTACTGTAGTTGACACTTAGTTAGCACTTTAGGCCGGACTTATTTAGTAGAATACCGGCCATAAAGATTAACTTAAGTTCAACTTAAACTCTTTGTGAGACTCCCCTAGTACTTCGCGGTTAATGGGTTTAATATCTGCTAGTTCTATCATGGATGTTCAAATGTCCAGTAGTAGACGGAATCCATCGTATAGGATTCTCATCTCGAAAGCCAAGATGTTTTATTGATTGATTCCTGAATTGCGAGAGCCTTTCTTCTTTATTTTCTTAGACTTTTCAATTTTATTTTAGAGAGAGAGAGAGATAGAGAGACTGAGAGCCGTTCCATTCGATGTAACATGAACCACAACCGCCTTTATACAGAACTGTGTGTTTAGGATATAACGTTTCCGAATTTCAATTGCCGTTGTAATGTATACAGGCGATCAGGAGTATGTTGAGAATACGGTTTAAAGGGGTAGTACAGTTTTGGTAAGGCTAAACTTTAATAACCAAAACCTGCACAGTAACATTACAAACTAATATTTATAACCCCACCATGCTCGAAAGGTATACAAAAATACATACGACTAAGTAAAAAGCCTGTTATCATTCAAAAAGCGCCATTAAAACACAAGAGGGCGCTCTCAAATAAGGCATTGGTTTCAACCATTTTTCATACAAAATTATGCCTGGGATGTCTTGTTAAATAATGATTAAATAGAGAGACCATCAACAACTATTTAAAAAACGCTTTTGAACATTTTTGAAAAAGTGTAAGCGTTTTTTAATTTTTTTGAAAAATCTTTTTTTATTATTTGGGCCCCAAATTAAATTTTTTGAAAAATCATTTTTTATTATTTGGGCCCCAAATAATTATTAGGTCGGACATATTTATTGATATTCCAGCTGTTTCTGGGCCGATTTCGACCAAATAAAGTTTATTCTGCTATTAAGAATAATTGTTCTCTCAAATTCGACACTCAGTTTTTCATTACCTCACAACAAAATTGTGATGTGCAGCGCCCTCTCTACCAAAACTAAACTACCCCTTTAATGGTGAAAAGGGAACCCTATCACGTTATTGTATAACATAGAGTCAAACCCGTCTATATGTGATCACGCAAAGGAAACAAAGAAAGTGGCTACTGTAGACAGGTTAACTCTATAGACAAGGTTCCATGTTTATAAAATTGTTTTTCTCTGCAGGGGATCACTTTTAATGGCCACTATAGATGAATCGGTTACTATAGACAGGTGGCCACTAAGACAGGTTTTTACTGTATTCCATAATATCAATTCAATTACCATAATTACTAGATAATAAAAGCGTATGTTGATAATGAGTATACCAAAGAGTAATAAAGGCGTTTAATATCCCGACAAATTTCTTTTAAACAACATGCTGCCAACTTTTGCCCAAATTTCGCAACCAACCATTCAAACATATTAATAGACTGCATCAAATGGAGTGTACACAACCACATCTAACAAATTAGGTTTTTTCGTTGTTTTCTACTATCTTATGTTTCACTGTGATATGTAAAATAATAGAATCAATTGAACACCTTGGCCCCGTTGCAGAAGGAGATACAATCGATTGTACGTTACAATTAATCATTATTGTAAAACAGATCATGTGTTCTGAATGCGGAAACCTTATTGGTTGAAACGCGCAAATTGTCTGACTTACACTTAATATTAGTGTAACTTAGGGTATTGTATCTCTTTCTGCAACGGGGCCCTTTTGAGTTATTTACAATTTAAATTGAAGAAATTTTTTTTTTGTATATTCAGTTCAGTACATAATTACAATCATATAAACACACACATGTTTAATAAAACAAATGTCTGAATATGTCGCACTGGGACTTATTCGTGGGATGAAAATTGTTAAAACACAATAAATCAACATGATTATTATTTTATTAAAAAGGTGACTTTTCTGTGTATTGGAATACAAACACATCGATAGAATGCTGATAGAACAAGGTAAAACAAGTTACGTATATAAGTGCGTGACTGTATCAATGATGTATGAAGGCCTAAGTATTATAATATGCTTAAGCTTGTGTATGTATGTGTGTGTGTGTGTGTGTGTGTGTGTGTGTGTGTGTGTGTGTGTGTGTGTGTGTGTGCGTGTGTGTGTGTGTGTGTGTGTGCGTGTGTGTGTGTGTGTGTGTGTGTGAGTTTGTGTGTTTTGTGTGTTTGTTTTTCACATGATTGGGAATGCACATTCGTGATTGTATACGTGTACATCTGTGTGTATGTTTGCATATACGCGCGTGAGTGTGTTTGTTTATGTAAATTGTATGTGTGCGTATGTTAGAGTTGAATATCATTATGGGTGTATGCGTATACTGTATAATGCTGTGGGTATGACTGTAATTATGACCTATATTAATAGGGCATGTGTGTATGTATGAATGTGGGTATGTATGAAATGTGATTAAATCATTATGCGTGCGTTTGTTTAGTTGGATATTATATATGTGCGTTTGCAGTGTGTGTATGTGTTTGTGGAAGTACTGTATGTACACTTGTGATTGTGAACAAGACTGTAATATGACTTTTGTAGGGCTTATTGCAGTATTGTGTGAGTGTGTGTGTAAATGTGCGTGTGTATGTGCTAGGTATGCATGCGTATGTTTGAGCTGTATAATGTGTGTGTGTGAGTGAATGTGGGTGCCTATAATAATTATGTTCTATGATGTTCAAAATAAGTATGCGGTGTTTGTGTGCGTTTGAGTTATATACTAGTTGCGTGTGGGTGTGTGCGTGTGCGTATTTGTTTATGTAAGTATGTACATATACTGATTGTGGCCATTACTGTAATATGACTTCTCCAGAAGGTGCGTATTATAAAGGTCTCGAGTAGGTTAGTACCAATGGGAGTACGATCCCTCCCCGCTTCATACCACACAGTGTCTGGGACAACATCTCAGGAATCCAGGCCCAGATTGACAAATAATTGGCGCGAAGTTATCCCTGACCGTAGTCAAGTCTGGAGTATGGAACGCCGTCGCGTCGGTACCTTGGGTTGGCCCGACGAAGAGACTCTATACTCTTATCTTATGGGTGATATAATGGGTGGATGAACGTGAATATGTCATCACACTGAGTTGAGCGGTTTACCAGAATACATTCATCTCTGTTTATTTTCCTTTTCTCATCTCTGACTGTCTAGTTCTTCTTCTCGATATCCGCGTCCCTCACTGTCCCCTCTCCCCCTCCCCCTCTATCCGCGTCCCCCATTGTCCCCTCTCCCCCTCCCCCTCTATCCGCGTCCCCCATTGTCCCCTCCCCCCCTCCCCCTCTATCCGCGTCCCCCATTGTCCCCTCTCCCCCTCCCCCTCTATCCGCGTCCCCCACTGTCCCCTCTCCCCCTCCCCCTCTCCCCCTCCCCCTCTCGCTATCCGCGTCCCCCACTGTCCCCTCTCCCCTCCCTCCCTCTATATTCCTCTCTTTCCCATCACTTAATACCTATGATTCATGTTCCATACATGAAGGAATTTCTTTTCACATCACTTTCTATCTATAATCTATATATTTACTTCATCTTCTTTACGTTTTGATTTGTTTGTTAAATCATCATTTAATTTCTCTTTCTCTCTCCTCGACTCGAATCTCTACTCCATCCTTCTCCCGACACCCCCGCTCCCTCCCCCATTGCCCTCACCCTCATCTCAACTGGTGTTCTACGTTAGCATGATGATGTACATCCTTTATTTTCTGTGAAACTCTTCCTTCCCCAATATAACTTCTCCTTTTTCTCTCCAAACATTTTCATTGTGTGATTCACCGCATGTGCTTATAGGGATCTAGTAACTTTGTTGACATGCGCAAACAATGATGAATAGTTAATAAGATGTGTATTTTTATGATCTGATATGTCCACTATTAAACTAATGTGTGAACATTTCACGTTAAATGGATGTTATATATGGCAGAGTAATGAGCGACATACACAGTGATATTCGCTAACTCATTGCACTGACTTTGTACAGAGTTATAACGTTCCAGTGGTAAAATTCAAAATCCGAACACTTCAATTAAACGTAAACATCTTTATATTATTAAAGAAAACATGTTCCATACTTCTATCGGTGACGTGAATACAACAAGGTGTGAGATAACAACTAAGTATGTTTTGTTGGATTTGGCAATGTTACTGGGACCCTTTAAAGAACAAACATATACCTTTACTTCTCGTGTTTCACTTCGCTACCCTAATGCAACATACATAACATCCAGTTACCTTTATCTCTTTGTAGCTTTCATACCTCTCCATCCTTGATACTCCTCATCCCCCTCTCTCCCTCTCTCCCTCTCTCTCTGTCTGTCTCTCATTTTTCTTGCCTTTTCAATGCCCATATTCTCTCCCCTAACGCATTAATAATACTTTTTTTTTTTACTATTACACTTCGATTTTCTCTTTTCCTTTTAATTTATCTTTGTACCATCTCTCATTCTTTTATTGCATGATTCACAAAGTGTCCATTTCTTTAGCCTAAAGTTTCCATCATCATCAACTTTTATTTCCTTCTTTTATTGCTTTTCCTGTCTTTGATTTAACATCTTTTGTTCACATCACTCCAACCTTGTTTATCCTCCCCATCTCGTTATTTGGTTTACTTCATGGTTTACCTCCTATCCATTATCTACAACCTAAAGCAACAAACACACTTTCCCCATGTTTATCAACTTCTACTTTCTTAATGTGTTCTTTCTTTCTTTGTTTTGCAGTGGAAATCTCCCCTTTATAGCTTATATTACCGTTTCTCCCGTTTTTTTCCATCAGCCCTTTTTAGTTTCTCCCCTAAAGCAACATATTTATATGGAGTACAGTGATTTCTATGTATGTACATCTCTTGCGTAACATCATCGTCTCTATTCTCCGCGTCGCCATGGTAACCCGAACTTATCCCGGCGTGAGAGCGATATAACATTAAAACTCAAACAATAAACAGAGTCGCCCGACTTGCATTCCTTTTTTTAACCCTATGACAGAAATATTCAAGGTGACATGTCTCGCAACCGAAATGCCAATAATAGGCTGAATAGCTGCTGGTGTAGTGATTTGAGATATTTAAGACGCATTTTGGAATCGAAGAAAGGTTGTTTATGCTGTAACAGTAATTGTAGATGTTTTGAAGTAGTGTGCTTGGAACAACACATGCGGGAAGCAACAAGGTTGTTGCGAGTCAATAAATATCACATTTCCCCTGTATTAAGCATCTTATGCATAGTCGTAATAACCCGTTCCTGACTAGATAGTCTAATTCCAATAGAGGTATTTCATTGTATACTAATATTTCGTATGCAGGAGGATTCAGACATTTTCACTTCTTTGTTTACCGATGAAAGAAAAGTCGTCCTTTTTGCCTAAACTGAGAAACATGACTTATGTCGTACTTTACACTCTCCCCCAAGATACAATGAATTTGAAAAAGATAAATAAAACAATACAAACAAAAGATGTTCCCTCTTCTAGATAGTGTTATTTCCCAGGGGTACGCACGAGTGTCGTAGTGCCACAAGGGTGGGGGGGGGGGGGGGGAGGGGGGGCACGGGACACACTGTCTCTAATGATTTTACTCAATACAAAATATTTTTAAAAAATAAAACAATAACATATGAGTGGGAAAATCCTTAACAAATTAAAACAAATGCATCGAGTGTGCTCTAATATGTCACGTGCCCCCCCCCCCCCCCCCCCCCGAATCAGTCCGACCACGCTATGCCCCTGGGCAGCGCCCCTATGAAGCATTACCGTATACCCCGGCCTTGCACCTAAGACTCCATAATTGTGTTGGCGTATTACATGTATACCATTAACGACAGCTTTGCATGGAACCCATTTCTCCGGGGTATCATCTGAAACAGAAGATGTTATATTCTGACTCTCTCATTCTGCCCTTATTATCGTATTCCAACCCTGTAACCATCGTAACAGCGTGGCAAATTTCATACAAGACATAGCGCATTCGACTTACTATCGTTCTTAATTGTAACGTGTTTTTTTTTACCGGAAATATATATATTTTGACTAATAATATTACATCACAAATTTCCTTTCAATTTAATTTGTTTGTAACATATAGTTTATGCTAAATTATTTACAATGCTGTTTTATATTTAGAACGAGTCTTTTTTAATAGCTGTTGACTAAAACAAAACATTATATATGCATCGGGGAATTCATGGGTACGACAGAACGAACAGATTAACTAGCATCACAATTTTACACTTACAGTGTAACCAACAATTATTTGGACACCCTGAAAAATAGGAAACTAACTATTTTGATAATTTTTCAAAAATGGTCTTATATTTTATCTTGATTTCAACAAAGCAGCATCTAATAAATACATACAATGAATTTTAGGCAGCTTTTTACCAAACATTTTCTTCAAAATTTGTTCTAGCATCATTTAAATTAAAGTGATGTTTTTCAAGGTGTCCAAATAATTCTTGGGTACACTGTATGTCAGGGGTGGTTGAGATTATTATATCTTGCCTAGTTATTACACATCTACCGAAGATCGGGAGATAATGATGATAATGATGATGATGATGATGATGATGATGATGATGATGATGAAGCTGAAGATGATGATGATGATGATGATGATGAAGCTGAAGATGATGATGATGATGGTGATGATGATGATAAATGTGATGGTGGTCGTGGTGATGGTGATGATGATAATGATGATGATAATGATGGTGATGATGATGATGATGATGATGATGATGATGATGATGATGATGATGATGATGATGAAGCTGAAGCTGATGATAATGATGATTATGATGATGATGATGATGATGATGATGATGATGATGAAGATGATGATGATGATGATGATGATGATGATGATGATGATGATGATGATGATGATGATGAATGTGATGGTGGTCGTGGTGATGGTGATGACGATAATGATGATGATAATGATGGTGATGATGATGATGATGATGATGATGATGATGATGATGATGATGATGATGAATGTGATGATGGTCGTGGTGATGGTGATGATGATAATGATGATGATAATGATGGTGGTGATGATGATGATGAATGTGATGGTGGTCGTGATGATGGTGATGATGATAATGATGATGATGATAATGATGATGATGATGATGATGATGATGTTGAAGGTGATGGTGGTCGTAGTGGTGATGATGATGATGTTGATGATGATGATGATGATGATGATTGATGATGATGATGATGACGATGATGCCGATGATGATGATGATGATGATGAAGGTAATGATGATGACGATGATGATAGTGGTATTGGTGATTATGATGATGACGATTGTCGCTGGATTAAATGGCTTTTCTCCATATTTTTCCACCATGAAGATTAATGTGCATATTGAAACTGATGGGACAGATATTTTCAAAGGTAATGGAGGGAGGCAATTATCGTTATCGACGTCTCCCTTTCCCCGTCATCGTACCAATTTGGCTAAACGTCTGTGGTAAGTGTGGCAGGTGCAGATCGTTGATGAGGTGAGAGATGCTTGGTTTTCTAGAGGTCGACAGGTGAAGACGTTTACCAGTTTCATCTCAAGGAGTGGTGTTACTGCAGGGGGCATAGGAGTTCGTAATTGCCCCTCATTGGGACCTCTAGTACCCCTCTTTATCTCACCCTTCTGTTTCGACAGCCTTTTCGTCACCCCTCCTCCTCCTCCTCCTCCCGTTTGAGACCGGATAGAAATGAAATATTTGGCATCAATTTATTCTAGGCTCGCCACTTATAGGCTCGCCACTCACGGGGCATGTTGCCTCCTTTGCGCACCCCCCCCCCCCCCCCCCCCCCCCCCTCACACACACACACCCTCTGATCTTAGGTGATTCTCATGTTGTATCATTGTGCCAAAAGTTGATTCTTACATGTATTTCCAGGAAATAACGCCTTTTGAATCTTGCATATCGATCAGATTGTGTATGTTAAAGGTGAGCACAATCATGATGCTATGAAGCAGGGGCGTGGAAATCAATAGACACAATTTCCGCCCCAGCTTTACAAAGCTGCAATCTTGTTATACTCTGTGTGTGTGTGTGTGTGTGTGTGTGTGTGTGTGTGTGTGTGTGTGTGTGTGTGTGTGTGTGTGTGTGTGTGTGCGTGTGTGCGTGTGTGCGTGTGCGCGTGTGCGTGTGTGCGTGTGTGCGTGTGTGCGTGTGTGTGTGTGTGTGTGTGTGTGTGTGTGTGTGTGTGTGTGTGTGTGTGTGTGTGTGTGTGTGTGTGTGTGTGTGTGTGTGTGTGTGTGTGTGTGTGTGCGTGTGTGTGCATGCGTCCATGAAATACATAGACACCTAAGTTATGCCTTGTCTTTAAAGTTGACCTGTCAACGTAATAGCTTTAGAATACACGCCAGATTTATACACGTCAATAGTGAGACACACAGACATAATCTCTTCTCTATTCTGCAAAATATGCAATCACACGCATATTTTTACAGACCTTCACATCGTCGTTCAAAGCATTTCAAATGTCTTGTATTTATTTCTCTATAAATATAGATTTCGGCATTTAGATAACCTTGACTTTAATAGCATAAAGTTGGTCAACGTGAGAAGGCATATTGTCGAAATCAGTACGGGAGATGACGTTGGAACATACTTAAAGGGTACCGCCAGCCAAAAATAATATTCTTATCAATAAAAGGTTAACACTTTTAGTAGTCCATTCCACAAAAAAGTTCAGAAAATACGTTTCCCGAAAAATCATAGAAATAATATAAACGCATCGTCCATGATTCTTTTGTCTCAAAACGTACGCGCGAATAGTTTGTGAAACAGTTTGTGAAAAGGAATAATGATACTAATTATTGATATGATTTGATTGAGTCATGATTAATGAACATTATATTAAATGTGATGACTAATTATTACCATGTGCACCTAACGTCACATCATATGCAATTGTACGTTTTCTGGCACGTGGGCAGATGTGAACAAAAAGAAAAGGTACGTCAATAGCAGAAGGACGATAGTGTGAATGGAGTAATATTTCTTCTCTTGTATACTGATATGCATTAAAGGGGTAGTTTAGTTTTGGTAGAGAGGGTGCTGCACATCACAATTTATTTGTGAGGTAATGAAAGACTGAGTGTCGAATTTGAGAGAACATGCAATTTTAATGGCAGAATAAACTTTATTTGGTCAAAATCGACCCAGAAATGGCTGAATACCAATAAATATATTTGATCTTATAATTATTTGGGGCCCAAATAATTAGATGATTTTTTCAAAAAATATTTAAAAAAAGCTTGCACTTTTTCTAAAATTTTCAAAAGTGTTTTTTAAATAGTTGTTGATGATCTCTCTATTTAATCATTATTTCAATAAAACATCACATGCATAATTTTGTATGAAAAATGGTTTAAACCAATGCCTTTTTAGAAAGCGCCCTCTTGTGTTTTAATGGCTCTTTTTGAATGATAACGGGCTTTTTACTAGTCATTTGTAATTTTGTATACCTTTCGAGCATGGTGGAGTTATAACTATTAGTTTATAATGTTACTGTCCAAGTTTGGTTACTAAAGTTCAGCCTTACCAAAACTGTACTACCCCTTTAAGAACATATAACTCGCATTCTTAAATTTAAAAAAATTACAGTTAACTACAGAAGGACTTTAAACTGTTTTCTGGAACATATAATTCATATTATCAATACAATAATCACGTTTAACGGTAGAAGGTCGCCAAGTTGGTAGTAGGTGTATGGAGTTAACATTAGTTCCCTTTTGTATACTGCACATATATCTAGAACACATTTCTAACATTCTCAGTACTCGAAACACACTTAACAGCATATGGATGCTATTTAAGACGGTACATAATGTTTAGAGTTACACCTTTTACCTTTATACTGCTGTCTTTTGCTAAATCTAGAGCATATTTCTTTGACGCGGCGGTGAGAGACATGCGGAACGCGGTATAGGGGTAATACTTTAGTGACAGAAGGACTTAGAATACTATATGTTTTATACAGGGGCAATGTCTTTTTGCTTCTAAAGCTCTGATTTATCCTCGGGAGGAAATTCCTCTTGTCCTCCTTGATAACCACAGCGTGAGACAGGGAAACACTCCAGCTAGCCTTACAAGTGATGAACCGCGGTCAACCGCCACTAAACACGCAGCAGGGAAACACTCCAGCTAGCCTTACAAGTGATGAACCGCGATCAACCGAGACTAAACACACAGCAGGGAAACACTCCAGCTAGCCTTACAATTGATGAACCGCGATCAACCGAGACTAAACACACAGCTGGGAAACACTCCAGCTAGCCTTACAAGTGATGAACCGCGATCAACCGAGACTAAACACACAGCAGGGAAACACTCCAGCTATAGCGTTACAAGTGATGAACCGCGATCAACCGAGACTAAACACGCAACAGGGAAACACTCCAGCTAGCGTTACAAGTGATGAATCGCGAACAACCGAGACTAAACACACATGATCAGGGAAACACTCCAGCTAGTCTTTAAGTGATGAACCGCGATCAACCGAGACTTAACACCACGCAATAGGGAAACACTCCAGCTAGCCTTACAAGTGATGAACCGCGATCAACCGAGACTAAACACGCAACAGGGAAACACTCCAGCTAGCGTTACAAGTGATGAACCGCTATCAACTTTGCCTAAACACACAATGCATGTGAACTATATAGATAGATAGATAGATAGATAGATAGATAGATAGATAGATAGATAGATAGATAGATAGATAGATAGATAGATAGATAGATAGATAGATACATAGATAGATAGATAGATAGATAGATAGATAGATAGATAGATAGATAGATAGATAGATAGATAGATAGATAGATAATAATAATAATAATAATACATTTGATTTATATATAGCGATTTATATAGATAGATATAGATAGATAGATATATAGAGATAGATAGATAGATAGATATAGAACAAAATTATTCTTAATTATTATAAATATATCAGTTTATTTCATAATTTGTGATATATAATTTGGTCTTCAAGTATACTGTATAGATGCATTTCATACCCTATATTGAGTAGTGTTACGTGATGAATCGATACATCAAAACAAGCAGTTGTGATCAAACTATGTATAGATCTATTTAATAAATATTTGCTTATAATTATAGGATGAAAACACAGACCCATGTTATGTCAAACTTCAGAACAATTTAACCCATTGACTCTTATGTACTATGTATTATGTCTATGGGAGAGGAAACCTGTCGTCGGCAAGTGGTTAAAGGGGACCACCAGGCAAAGGACAACACATTACTATATGTTTTGGTACCGTTTTGTGATATCAAATAGATACCCAACATTTTGCAAGGGGTTGTGTAATTCATAAACAAAGCAATTAATTTTCACCACTTACGGAACCACTGCTATTTCCTGGTTCCATACGAGCCAAGCATTTGCGAGTGCGCCAATGCTTTCACGCGTACGTCAATAGATTCCCGGATGATTCATTCGCTCTGCACAGTGCGCTCTGGCTCTGCACGCATATAGTCTACGCAATTCAGACCGCATGAACGCATGGTTGAGAATGGTGATGCGTTTTCCAATTATATATTTTTTTTCTGAAAACATATTTTTGTGAACTTGTTGAAGGAATGGAATACTAAAGATGGTACCTTTCTATAATAAGAATGTTATTTTTGGGTGGTGGTACCCTTTAAGATCGACATGTCTCTCTCCTCAAAAGGCACTCTTTTGTAAACAAAAATTCTCACCAATTAAATATGCAACCCGTGTAAGATATGCGCTAATTGACCCGAGAGGATCTGAGATATGTAGCATCTTTTATGACAAAGAAATACGGAAGATGACCCATATCAATTAACGTCGTAAATACAACACTAATTAGACACACCAATTGCAAACCCAGATAATGTACAGACATACAGATACACTCACTGGTCATAGCTCGATACAGATCTTGCATTGCTTCAAGTGCTAAATGTCCATTATAGCAAAATGAGGACAATTTCAACACAACGTTTGTTTTACCATGTGTATTATATTTTACAAAGGAATATATATACGTCATAACAAACGATTGTGATGTCTTGATGTAATGTCTCTTAAAGGGTACCACCACCCAAAAATAATATTCTTATTAAAGAAAGGTAACATCTTTAGTATTCCATTCCATCAAAATTTCACAAAAATATGTTTCCAGAAAAAATATATATAATTGGAAACGCATCACCATTCTAAAGCATGCGTTCATGCGGTCTGAATTGCGAGACTGCGATGCGTGTGCAGAGCGAACGAATCGCCCGGGAATCTATTGTCTACAAACGTACGCGTGAATAGCATTGGCGCACTCGCAAATGGTTGGCCCGTATGGAACCAGGAAATAGCAGTGGTTCCGTAAGTGGTGGAAATTAATTGCTTTGTTTATGAATTACACAACCCTTTGCAAAATGTTGGGTATCTATTTGATATCACAAAACGGTACCAAAACATATAATAATGTGTTGTTCTTTGCCTGGTGGTCCCCTTTAAAGGGGACCACCAGGCAAAGAACAACACATTATTATATGTTATTGATGGTGATCAATTGAAAACAGACAAAATATATTCAATTACATATTTTGTAATTATTGTTGGCAATTTAAAGATTGGATATAAATGTATAAGGCGTATATATACATTTATCATGATTATACTCAATTAATAACGTATAGTGTATGTTCATGTTCTTCCTTTATCTTTGATCCAGTTCATCTAATTCATATTAGGAAACAAACATTGAAACAACATGTATGAATTTGAAAGCAATAATATAATGTTACCATTACAATGATCTTTCTTTTTTTTAAATATTTTATTTTTTGGTGGGTTTTTTAAAGTTTTTGTCTTGCGTGTTTCATTTTTTGGGGCAAGTCTGCAGGCGGGTAGTTTTAGAAAAACCTACTTTGTGTATGTTAAAGGGACTAAGTAACATTATCCAAATCCTCAAAATCCGATTGGAATTATTCTAGCGGTTCCCTCATACCTTGTTGTATTCGTATTAACAATAAAAGCATGGGACAGGTTTCGGTTTTTCAAATTTCCCTTTCGTTAAAACGATATTTACGATTGAAGTGTTCAGATGTTAAATTATCCACTGGATCGTCAAAACCGTGTACAAAGTGAGTGCAATGAGTTAGTGAATATCACTTTGCATTTTTGCTCATTACTCGGCCATATAACGTCCATTTAACTTGAAATGTTCACACAACACCCAGTGGACATATCAGATAACAACAATATACATTGCATCAATCACTCATCACTTTTTGCACATGTCAACAAAGTTACTAGATCCCTTTATATTAACATAAAACAACAAATATACATTTATGTATCCCATTGATACGTAAGACATGTGTGGACTTATCTACACAAAGGAACGGCACATTGCATAGATCATTAATTTTACACATTGGAGAGTGATAAGCAAAAACGCAGCTTTATACAACAACAAAAGCTCATAAATTACTTTGTTTTTAATTTGAATATACAAATATACAAATGCAAATGTCAACAATAGCTCAAATGAACCATTCTGATATCTCCAAATGGGTCCTCTAATTGGTTCAAGGCAGCTCTGCGCAAACAAAATGAGTACTTCTGAGTAAGGGTATATAATGTGATTATTGCTCTCATTGGCATAATTTCATTGATATTGTGTGTACTTTACTAATCATGCTTGTTTAAGTGCACAATTGAGAGTGATTCCAATTGTAGTGAAACGAGCGTTTAATAACACTCAAAATGCACAACGTAAATTTCAGTTTGAGTTTCATTTATTGTTTTTATTTCCAACACAGTATCTAGAATATACGTTATAAATAAATACTAGAATGAGTTGAACTGAGTACATTGAGTAAGCACAATGTATAATTTGACCGTATTCGATATAACACACACACAAATAAAAAAACTAGTGGTTGTTTTTATTACACGTTTTCGATAGGGATGAACTCATAATTATCACTATCTTTCTACTAAAGTGTGATTTTGAGTTCATCCCTACCCGGAAATAATAGTAAAACGATTGCTAGTTGTATTACTACTGTGGCTGTTTTATATCATGTACAATTCATGCAAACTGATATGTAAATTGAAACGAAACTCGTCAACATTGCATTATCATGATTATGTACACCAGAATGCGAGATCGAGTTCATCCCTGCGCGAAATGAATAACGATCTTTCCAAAAACATCAATGATCTCGGTTTCAGTAAATTAAATTATCCCCCCCCCCCCCCCACACACTTTTCCAAAGTTAAATCTTTATAAAATGCATAATAACATCAATAATTATAATACTAATAATAGTAATAATAATGATAATGCGCGAAAAACTAAAGATAGTATAATCCATAACTACTGTGGACTTTAAGGAATAGGCTACGTTATTTCAAATTCATACAAGCTATAAAAAACGGACCGTGTACATTGAACGTAGAAAGAAATTTAAACGTTAATTATATGGGCTGATATAGAGTCGATGCTTGATCGTGAAATAAGCATATTCATAGGTAAACTTATAAATGCAAATCTCCTCACTCCAAGTTTGTAAGGTTTTCTAGGTTTTAAGAGTGCTGGAGGACGAATGGATTATCCTAATCCGAGTATTAAGAAAGTAACTTCCGTATTATTCATCGTTGCACCTGCGTACAAGGAATGTACAATGCGACGAAGGGGGAATTATGTATATCATAGTAATTATTTTTCATTTTAAGTTAAAGAGATATTTGAGTGCTGATAGTTCTTTCACAGAAACAATTGTGTGCCGTTTGTTTGAATTACATGTGGAAACACATCGCATTTGGCTTAGATATGGGCGTGGCTCGTTCGCAATTGCATGTAAATTATACACGCTTTAATTGTAACGCGCTTAGAGATGACTATCAATCGTTATTTGCGCTATGTAGTAAATCGAGTATATTATTAGTATTATTATCATTATTATTTTGTTTACGAATGTGCATAATTATGTTTGTTAACGTCGGCCAGCGTCAAATATTCAAAAAATGAAAAGATCGCAACACTTCCCTTGTATTCATAAGTGTGTGTGAGTATTGTGCTGGTCGATCTTACCACAGCGGCTCGCGGTCACCTCCATAAAACAAAATAGAAATACTCCGACTCTTATGCGTCTACAAGCAAAAACTCTCATAAACAAGTTTCCTCAAAGAAACACGTCTACTTGATCACTTTAAAGAGGCAAGTGCATCGCATGTTAGACGATGACAGATCATCATGTCATAATGCTTCATTGTGCGTGATATTGATCCCTAATTTAACCCCTTGAAACTCCAACGAAGAATTCACGTACATCACGTACATTTGATGAATGACAGACCAGCTTCTTGGCATTCAAATCACTGTACGAATAGGTACTCGATCGTGAATGGCAATGGCCAACAACGCAAGGCATCTGTGACATTAACCTCGTCAGTGTTTAAGACACTGATGCTATGTGCATCATAGTTAAAGTAATCCATTAACTTCATAATTTTTTTGTTCGAAAGTGATAATTCAGACTTCGGTCATAATATGTTCCAATACCATTGTAATATTAGTCTCAAGTCAATGGTGTAAAAGAACACTGTTTACCTATAGTGAAAAGTTGAAAATCGATGTCAGATTTCATCGACTACTGCCTATTTGATTTTTACTACAATCGAAAAAGGTTCGGGAACGCCTTTCAATTCAATCATAAATATCTCCATAATTAGGGAGACACTTGAACAATCAAAACCCATTTTATTATTGTTACTATATCAAACAAAAACCAAGGGTCAAGAGAAATAATGTATGAACTTTCCAAATGATTTTGGATCAATTTGACAAAATTAATGGATCACTTTAACAGTAAACTTTGGCATTATTGCGTTACTTTACGACAATAACGTAAACTCACTCATAAAATGTGACACACACTTCAGACCAAATGTGTCTCAAGGCGTTTAACCAATTCAATATTTGGCAAAAGGTATTTCGTTTAAATTGTACTGCTCGGATAACAGATCTGGCAAGATAATATGGTTAACTTGCCACACTTTTACGATACAGTCATATTCTTCAGCACGGCACTCAACGTAAGTCACGCGTGTTATCTTCTGCATAACCCTTTCAAACCTCAATACTGTGCAATTTGTCCATGTTACTAAAGGACGAACTCACGAAAGTGCTGACACTGTAAATAGTTAACGCGAAGACAATATTGCACGTGACATTATAATCATAACACGCAACGTGAGCCACGATTGTCAATGTGTATTTAACATTTTCGATACTTGGACATCAAACAAGGTGTTTAAGGTCAGCAGCGGACACCGGTCCCCGATAGGCAGAGGGTTAAATGTGTGCAACGATGCGCTGTAACCGATTACGGTGCGTACGTTGATAACCCGTGACAGCTTTGTCAGTAGACACCACCGTACCGTGACCATACCACCTGGGACCCCAGACATCCAGCCCGCCAGAGCCCCGTTACGCGACGTCCGACGCGCCGCTGGAAGGTGACTCGCCGGTCAGCTGAATGTTTGTTATGCGGAAGAACAAACCCGTGGGACCATGCACATGGGGCAAAAATAGACGGTTTTTGTGATACATTGAAATGTAATGGTCATTTGTTAGTGTTTCAATTTACTTGCCTACTGTAATGGATTATTGTGACTTGACTATCAAACTCTCGTAAAGTGTTTACATCTTACAAGTAGTTCATATTTAGAGACTGAATAAAATATAGTGATACAAATTAATTTCAATACAATGCAGACATCAAATCGTGTGAAATCTGAATGTAGATACTGATATATCTCGGTTAAAGAATGCTCACTCACTCATACTCATGTGACATCATTATAAAATATTGTACAACAATCGGTCTTGACAAATAATGCAGACTAAATGTGGTAAGAGATTATTGTTGCATAGTGTTACGTAACAGTACACAAATATCGCGTTTTCTTAATTGCAGAAACAAAACTCATTACAGACAATTGTTTGTATGTGTGATCAATGTTAAGTGTCATTGTACCGGTAAGAACGATTCGACTAATGGACGTGTATAATCATAAGACCATTAAGATGCAGTTCCATCCAACAGCATTTTCAGCGGCAATTATTAAAATAATTCCAAAAACATCAGTGATATTCAGCAAATTCAATTCAATTTAATACAAGATTTATTGGTCAAACATAATCTAAATTGCTTAGGGTCCTCAATTCGTAATTCATAAAAAGCTCCAATCATTTCAATAAATTTTCAATTCAATTTTCAATTCAATTTTCAACAAATTTAAATGAAAACATATATATCACAAACAAAAATAAAACAATACTGATCCACATAATAATGAAATACGAGACAAAACAGAATTTATGAAGTTACGAAAAGTTTAGACGATGATGGTATGATACACGACTCTAATGACCTTCTGATAATATCGTTCTTACCATAAATAATGTTTGATCGATCGCTTTTATCGAGAAACTAGAGTTTTAGTTAATTTCGATATTATTGAATTGTCTAATTTTATAGAGACCGGCTTATCTGATGAAATATTACTAGTCCGTATATCAATGCGTATATCGGGGTTAGTAATCGTAATACAACTATTTTGTCTAGCGCTAATTATTGTAGAATCAATTAACACGGTTTGCTTAAGGTCATTGATAGAATTGCGCTCCAAAACAATTTTACAGAATATTCTTTACAACATTGTGGATAACAGGAAAATGCAATTAAGGGCGGAATAGAAAATGAATGAAAATAATGATTATAAGAGAAGACAAATATCTGTTTTGCGAAATAAAAACAGAACCGTCGACATCATCAATAATGGCGTATAACAAATATATCAGCTTACATTTCGTTAAAATAATTAAAACAATCAACGTTCAGCTCAAATGATATATCCACGATAATTCGTTACAACCGTGTAAAATAAGTGCATAAGCAAGAAAATGAATCAACCTTTGAGGGGAAAAAAGAAACTAACTCAATAATCCTCTGCGGTGAAATTATACAGAGAGAAAACAATTGTGTTGCCCTGGTTTTGACGCATGTGGTTTCCATACCTGGGGGATTAAAGGGTGTCCCTCTATCCATTATGCTACCGGCAAGACACATTGTAAGAGTTTCAAGAAAAAAAAATACAATTGAAAGTTGCGCTATACAAGTGACATATGGTTGTAATTGCCAGCTTTCGTCCATCCATCAATAATTTTGACGAACGTTTTAAAAACGCAATTTTATTTGTTGGCCAAAATATGAAACGGGTGAGTGACTGTACATTGACACAAACGTGAAAATTCGTCTGACGTTTCCCCAAGAAAACTCTCATTTGATTAATTTAATCAAATGAGTGTTTTCTTGGGGAAACGTCAGACAACTTTACAAGATTGCCGATATTTTGCAATGGGTGAATTCTGGCAACTTTCCCCCAATTATTGACTAATTATTGATAACAACAGACTGAGCGTGTGAACTATTAATATACCTGTTTTGAATTCGCAATACTGCAACTAGAAAATTCTCAATCCATCAGGTGTATGATTATTAATTGGAATTTTGATGGAGCGGATCGAGTGTGCATTGACGTATATTCGAGCCTGAGGAAATGTTTTGAGTACCGTTAATTTGTTGGCTGGAGATTGTACAGGATTGTACAGGATTGGGAATTCGCTCCCGCGCGAACGTGGTCATGAGAAATCTTCTTATGGTTATGATTTGAAATTGATTTTCTCTTTTTTTTAAATTAGCAAATACCATTTGAAAATACTCTCGATGCCATAATCATAATAATTGTGTTTAGTACTTGTATTTGCGCTGTTGCCTTCTTTTAAAGGGAATATAATTAAAAAACCTATGGTGCGTTTTACTCTGGTTTGCGTTCGTACATGCCATATGAATACGTTATTTCTTATTGGTGTGTAATTTTGTTTCATTACCTTTTAAACGAAAGATAATTAACAATGAATAGTGTTTTTACTCCATGTTGCATTGTTATGATCATGCTATTCCCTTTTAGTTCATTCTTCATTATGTTGACGGAAGATAACAAATGTATAATGCATTTCACTACGTTTGTCCTCCTCTTGAACTTTTTATTTTGTATTTTTCTAATTCTGTCTTTTGTGCTGCGGTCTTGTCAAATAAAGATGTATGCTCCTCATACAAATTGTGTGCACACACATACAAACACACACACATACAAACACACACATACACACACACACACATACATACACACACACATACAAAATATATCCACCAATCTATCCATCCATCCATCCATTTGTTTATTCATTTAATCGGTACAATTTAATTTGAAAGCAACTTGATGTATTCCGATCTACTCAACTATATGCAATGTTTGTGTACATGTCGCCTTTTTTCTACTCTCGCCATCTCGATACAAATTAATAAACTCATCAGTTGAGGTATGCCCTGACTTGTATCTAAAGTGTAGTCACTCATCCATTTCGTGACTAACTTCATAATTCACTCAACCGAAGGTTATCGCGCTATCGGCTTTCAAGGGCCCATCAATATCTCACGGGTGATTTCTCGACATTGCATAACCATTAGGAGAGTGAGGCTGCGTAGTGTGTTACTTTAATTTTACTTCCAATAATTATGTCGTGTTTTGTTTTAAGGCTTGAATAGACTGATTTTTGTTTTACTTTTATCATGTTTAACTCGCGGGTGCGTTGTTAATGTGGTGTGCAAAATACAGTGCCAGTAATTTTTTTATAAAGTAAACGCGAATTGTGAAACAAAACAAAAATGTATAATAATTTGAAGTAGTACCAGAGCATTTATCCACAATATTGTCGAGGCCAGTGCATACTTATGCTTAGCAAGAACAATTAAAGATATACAAATGACTTACACTATCGACATTCAGTGAGTATTGTGGTACAGAATGTCTGCAATGTTTCATATCGTTTTGAAACAAGGATTGGTGATGACAGGCTCAAATTAAATTGCACTCTTTCCTCTCGGGACGCACACAAATAAGGTGCAATTTAGTGTTGCAAAAACGGCGGAGGGGGTAAAGGGATGTGTTTAAAGTAGAGCTTGATTCATGAACCGAGATGTAAACCGATGGCGTTAACTCAAACAAAATGTTGGATATGACAAGAAACACGACTAGGTGTAAAAGAATAGGCAGTTTCTCATTCAATAGTTCGCGTTGAAGAGAATATTATATTTCTATGGTTTTACCCACCGTGCGCAAGGCGTTCGCAAGCTGCCACCGCGCATCCGATCTACGAATCCGAACTACCTTTCAAGGGACTTAGTAACATTGTCCAAATCCTCAAAATAAACTTTTAATTCTAGCGGTTCCCCCATACCTTGTTGTATTCGTATTTCGTATTAACAATAAAATCATGGGACCGGTTTCGGTTTTTCAAATTTCCCTTTCGTTACAAAGATATGTACGATCGAAGTATTCAGATAAGAAAAACTCCCCCGGAGTTTTGAAACCGCGTACAAAGTGAGTGCAGTGAGTTAGTGAATGTCAATTTGCATTTTCGCTCATTACTTGGCCATGCAATGTCCATTTGACTTGAAATTTTCACACTGTGGACATATGAGATAACAACAATATACATTGCATCAACCCTTCATCAATTTTTGCACATGTTAATAAAGTTACTGGATCCCTTTAAGACATCGATCACAATGAAGATTCGAGTATAACCCTTTAGCCGCATAACGACTCCCAAATAGCATCATATGTTTAGACATGCCATTGGGTAAATTAGGTAAAATCTTGTTTTGAACCGAAGAAAAGGACATCGCGATATATTTGACCCAAGGTGTAAGTTGTGCATAATTGAAGGACACCAGTGGCTTTGATGTGCCCAATGGAAGTAATTAGTAATAGAGAACTTAGAGGGGAAAACCCTTTTGATGTGTATGTGCCCCGTTGCAGAGAAAGAGATACAATCAATTGTAAGTAAATTGTAAGTCAGGTCATGTGTTCTGAATGCGCGAATCTGATTGGTTGAAAAAACGCAAATTTTCTGACTTACAATTAATTGTAACTTACAATCGATTGTATCTCTTTCTGCATGTACATGTATTAAGCAAATGGCGTTTCCAATTGGGTCAAGCCAGGGGGTGGGGGTTGCAAGGGGGGGGGGGTGTAATTCGATTAAAGGGGCATTCAGGGAATCACAGACTCTCTCAGGTCATCTCTCTGTCATTTGAGCAAAACGTTAACGATAATTTGGTAATGGTATACAAGTTATGTGTGTGAAATTTAAAACCGAACAAGGATGAGGACAATGTTTGCTTTCTGAATTAAATGTTGGCCCTCAATTTGCATACATGCCCACGCGTTGTAATACGGGCGGGCATGAATTCATGCAATGAAAACAAAACATTACAATTATTCCTTGAGTCTATGGCAATAATGCGGTGGTGAAATTTTCACCAAATGTATAGGAACTAGCGTATCTAAACATATTGTATTAGAAAACATTCCGACGATTCAGAATTGTATCGTGGTGAATCCATTATAAGCCCTTTAAACGGGAGGAAGAAATTAGTGAGTGGTCAACAAGCGAAACGAATTATTATTTCTGTGCACCGTATTACCTACCATTAATCTTACGATCAATTAATGTATCGTACGATCCATTCATTATTTGTACGATTAATTGAATAATTGTACGATCAATCAATTCATTGTACCATTAATCGTTTATTAATCGTTAATGGTTAATGCTACGGGTAAATAAAGATCTCATTCAACTGTATTTCGGTCAATATTTTACTAATTGTGCGTAGAAAATGCTCAGCATTAAACTACGGTATTTATTGTACGGACAAGAACGGGGTACAATTATATAATACTACACGAGGGAATGGAAATTGATTTTGAAAAAATTTATTGGAATTGACCCAATACGTTTTAAGTTTTGCATTTAATTTTCTTAAAAACCCCGTAACTGTACATTCTATACTGTAGTATCTGATGCCACCGTATAAATCACTGTCCCAGCTGCGGTCTCGTAGTATATATATAGGACCGTATACTGTCGACTATCGTTACTGTCTGCGTTCGTTACCCATAATTGTCGTCACGATTTGTGAGCTATTAGCCAACAAGGGGGAGGGGGCATTACGCAGGGGCGCAGCCTAGAAGGCTGGGGGGGGGGGGGGGCAAGGGGGGGGGGCAAGGGGGGGGGGGGGGGGGCTACTTCCTTTGGACATGATTGTATTCTGTGCTGTCCGGACTATGATGAAAGTTATAAATATGTTCTACAAAAAATATATTTTAAAACGGTTTCATTTAAGCACCTGCGGCTCCTTCATTTGAAACGTGCCTCCTCTATTTACCCCCCCCCCCCACCACCCTTTTGCCCCTCCCCTGTCTGACTTGACCCCGGATATGCCACAGAGTGACATTAATCCGTGCTATCAAGCAATGAATTACCGTCATAGCTAATAACATCTCGATCACGATCGGCCAATGTTACACGACTCGGGGTCGGTATCTAGGACAATGTACTTTGCTTTACAAACAATACGATGGGGACATTTGGCGTAGCCCGCATCATACTGGAGCCGGCACTCGCCCCTAACTCTACCCCCCCCCCCCCCCCCCCTCCTCCTCGCTTCAGTTAGACTAACAAAATAATCTTATATTCATATCAATTACGCCATCCTTAGGCATGGTTTGTTGGCTACGCCTCTGTGGGGGTAACCCCCCCCCCCCCCCTTCCCCCCTTTCTGGCCAATTCTCCTCGTCCTTTTCTCCAAACCTGACATTTAATTTTCTTGTATATTGATTGCAGAAAATAAAATCTTTGATATGAAAAAAATGGATATCAGGACCCCTCCCCTTTATCCTCGCTCGTACTATCCTAAAGAGCTAATAATTAAGCTGATGAATACTGACATAACAATATATTAATAATCATTTTCATATTATTGTACTAATTCATCCTTCTTTTAAATAGATCATTGCCCTCATATTCCAATTATCCTCACCATGATCATCGGGGAACTATTTCAAACCATAATTGAAACATCAAGAATAATACATCATTCTGACAATGAAAGTAAAACAAAATACAGAAAACCCTAATGATTTTCTGAGAATAATGATATTTTATTTCATTTCAGCTAATAATGCATTGGTTAATGTACACGTATTTTTTTTCTATCAACGCAAGTATCTGACAGATCCCCCTCCAACAAAAAAAAAAAATAATAATAAATACATAATTAAATTGATCAATAAATAAATGTATTAATTACTTAATAAAACAATCAAATACAAAATAATAAATAAATGAATAACGATAGGATATTAACAAAGGGGTTTATAGTGACAGACCTCTTCTTTTTGTATCGTTTTACTTTATGTGTTCACTTTGTTGAATATCCTTACAACGGACAGTATTGTAATGTATTGTATTGTATTGCACTGCACACTTAAATATTACATAATCAGGATTAAGACATTTACATTTCCCCCGAAAAAGTGTGAATAAATACATAGCCTGAAAGGAATTAATATTCACAGAGGTAGACCTCATAAGATTTTTTACTCAATATATTCACACCGTTCAAATTGTTTACAACAATGTATAGAAATATTAATCTTTCTCTATCGACTCACATGATTTATGACTTTTTTGATTGCTGATATATTATTTGCAAACGACTAAATGAATGAAGAATTATTAAAGTCTACATACAAACATTGTTCACTGTATTGTTTTTTGTTTCACGTTAGGAAACACATAATCATATCTACTCAAGATCCAGCTTACCCCATATGATATTCTTCTAAATATGAATATTTATGGTAATGCATGTCTTGTACTTACAACTAAACACCAACATTTATTTACAATTCACAACAAAATTGATGTCTTACACCATCGGTACAATACATCATAATAATAATTTTTGGAAAGTCGCAAAGGAACACTTCTTCATATGATATCTCCTGTGACATTTTGTGTTGCTATAATTATAAATACATTTCCACATCGTAAAAAGGGTTGCCTTGAGGCATGACCTCTGCAGCAGCTACCGGATTAGTCGAGGCACACTTTAATGACTGTCGGATCAGAAATCGCGTCAGTTATTGAATCAATATTTAATTAGTTTCATGAATAAAAGAAACGGGCCCAAGCCGATGGAAGATTGATTCCCGGTAGGTTCTTTGTACATGTGTTTGTAACACGGTTCAGTCTGGTTCGTGCTGACATACGGTATGCATGAAGTGCATATTTAAAAAAAAAAATTGTATAGTGCTATAAACAGACACTGGGAGCTGTTTAAAGGGATCTTGTAAACTTTGTTGACATGTGCGAAAAATAATGAATGGTTTGTACATTGTACAGTATATTGTTGTTATCTGATATGTCCACTGGGTATTGTGTGACAATTTCAAGTTAAATGGACGTTATCATGGTTATATGGCCGAGTAATGAGCAAACATGCAAAGTGATGTTCACTAACTCATTGCACTCACTTTGTACATAGTTACGACTATCCAGTGGAGGAGAGTTTAACATCTGAACATTTCAATCGTAAATATCTTTTTAACGAAATGGGAATTTGAAACAAAACTAAACATGTCTAATGCTTATATTGTTAATACGAATACAACAAGGTATGGGGGAACCGCTAGAATTCCAATTGGATTTGGAGGATTTGGACAATGTTACTAAGTCCCTTTAATCGAGATTCGTAGAACGGGCTACCTACTGTAGCACTGCTCCCACTGCTCCCACCCCCCCCCCCCCCCCCCCCTCCCCACCCTACACACATACGCACACAATGCTTTAATTTGACCGTATTTGTCATTTTACTTCAAGGGGAATTGCAGGCCACAGAAAAAAATATAATATTATTGGCTGTTTAACAAATAAACAAACAAAAGGCCCCCTCACACACACACACACACACACACACACACACACACACACACACACACACACACACACACACACACACACACACTGACACATTCAATGCTTTAAAGGGGTAGTTTAGTTTTGGTAGAGAGGGCGCTGCACATCACAATTTTTTTGTGAGGTAATGAAAAACTGAGTGTCGAATTTGAGAGAACATGCAATTTTAATGGCAGAATAAACTTTATTTGGTCAAAATCGACACAGAAACGGCTGAAATATCAATAAATATATCTGATCTTATAATTATTTGGGGCCCAAATATTAGATGATTTTTAGAAAAAATAAAAAAATGCTTGCACTTTTTCAAAAATTTTCAAAAGCGTTTTTTTAAATAGTTGTTGATGATCTCGCTATTTAATCATTATATCAATTAAACATCACATGCATAATTTTGTATGAAAATGGTTGAAACCAATGCCTTTTTAAAAAGCGCCCTCTTGTGTTTTAATGACTCTTTTTGAATGATAACAGGCTTTTTACTTAGTCGTTTGTAATTTTGTATACCTTTCGAGCATGGTGGAGTTTTAACTATTAGTTTATAATGTTACTGTGCAGGTTTTGGCTACTAATTCAGCCTTACCAAAACTAAACTACCCCTTTAAAATGTTTTTTTATATCTTCTTAATTGCCTTGATACATTAAACTTTCACATTCTTATCGCACAGAGATAACACAACTATGTATTTTCTCTTATCTTGCTTTGTTTCCCTCTGTCTCTTCCCACTTTATCTTTCTCCCCTCTATATTTAGTCTCCCCTTTTTGAAGAAGAAAAAATGGATAAATTCTTAATAGCAGTACGATTGCAGCCTTTCAGGGGAGCGCTCTTTGGACAGTAAAAGTAGCCAGAGTTACCCCATGGGTGCAAGAGGGGGGGGGGGGGGGGGGGGGCGGGAATACTTAGATCGAAATGCGCATGATGCTATACTATTATATTCCTCTGTTGGTGAGTTGGGGTCATGTGGGGACAACATTGGCACAAGGACCAACATGAGGGTAATTTAGAATCTACATGAGGGTATGTACACATCCCCCTCCCCCCTTCCCTCCCCTCTCTCCCCCTTTATTGTCCATGCTACTGGCAGCGGATGTCCCATATTTTGGTACGCCACATTTCTCGAGGATTAGCGTTATTTCTTTGGCTTTGCGATTTAGGTGAAGGGTGGCCCATTGCATGATTAGCTACTCTACTAAGGTCTGTTTGTCTGAATATATAAATATTGATGGATAAATATGACTGTTTCCACGTCAATTTGTTTTTGATATGTTTGTGTCGGTGTATTCTACGCCTCTTCGCTTTGTGATGAACGTACAAACGATGAACGATACAAACACATACGATACGCTACATTATGTCACTGTTCATTGCCGGAAATAGCCTTTAAAGTGTCACTGAGTAATGATGCGAAGATAATTTCACACGATTTAACAATGATATTGTACTATGAAACATCATGTTATTTCAACATAAAAGAAACAATTATAGTCACAATCCAACGTGATACACATTTTAATATAATATACACAAAAAGTCGTTATGATTATACTTTCGCTTATCCAATTTCTCTGATAACATAATGACATTAATATGTGGCAACTGTGATTTAGGTTACAATCCGATTTTCATCTCATCACATCGGTACGACGGTACCCGAGGGAAGAAAGGCTGTGTTTTGAATCCCAAACAAAACTCAAGAACAACATCAAAAAAGAGCTTAACTCCAAAAGGCGTTACATCCACTTGTCCAACCTTGGAGAAAAGCAGTTTTTTTTTGTTCTTTGTGCCTATCTAGGCATGATAGGAATAGGAATATTGAACGTAACACATTTTATGTAATTTATAATATAGATTGTGTAATTTGTCCTAAAATTTGGATTTCTGGTAGCTTATTACTGTACCGATATATTTAACTGCATTGTTATGATAAGTGGAGTTAGCGCCTTTTGGAACTAAGCTCTTCATATTATGAATGGAAAAAAGATTCATGAACAACATCAATATAATAGTCCGTAAGGGCACATTTAGGGGGAAAATAACACAATTTGTTTACCCTGCGTTTCATATATCACTCGCCGCTGCTTGATGAGATGGAGAGGGCGAAAAGTGAGAGACGGGAGGAGGGATGAAGAAGAGGGGGAAGAAATGGGGATAAAGGGAGAGGGAGAAAGAGCGGGAAACAGGGAGAGGAGAAAAGAGCAATATAGAGGGAGAAGGGCAGAGTATATGAAGAGCTTAATTCAAAAAGGGGCTATATCTACTTTCCATTCAAAAAAAAATGAGTTAACGATATCAGCGCATTAATAAGCTACGTAGCTATCTAGAAATCTGAATTTTAGGACGAATTACGAGATCAAAATCAAAATATGGTACGTTCAATTTTCATATTCCCATAGGCACGTGTACAAAGTTGGACAAAGAAACCTGATTTTCTCCGAAATTGAAAAAGTGGATATAGCCCCTTTTGGAAATAAGCTCTTCATATATAAACAACACGAGATAATTATTAAAATGTGACGGAGAGGGAGAGAGAGAGAGAGGGGGGGGATGGAATACGAAGCAACATAGGAGTCGAGAATGGTAGAAGAAAAGAAGGGAAGATGAAGAATGTCACAATTTGACAATGAATGAAACACAAAATAAAGGAACCGGCGTTTGTGTCAATCAGAGAGAGAAGCAGGTGGAGAGAATGGAAGAGGGGGGGGGGGGGGGGAGAGAGAGGGAGCAAAGGAGATGGAAGGTGGAAGAAAGATAAGGGGGGAGAATGAAATATAAAAGGGAAGGACAACATCCAGGAAGAGACTGAGAGGGAAAGGTGAATACGGGACACAAATAATAGTAAGCTGCGTTTCTATACAGTATTCGTGTCCAAGAGCGCAAGATAAATATAATAAGGGCATGATATAATTATGTAACAATAACATAAAAGGAAACAAAAACTAACTAGAAAGACTGAGAGAAGGGGAGAAAATCGATAAGAGAGGGAGACAAACGCAAAGGCAGAACTCACTCAGACGGAAAGGGGGGAAAAAAGGCTTTCGCCGTCGTGTGCGTGTCCGAAGGCGATCGCGATGATGAAAGTCGCGGTCATCTCTCCAGGGCGCAGAGTCTTCAAATTTAATTCCGCAAATTGACGCACGGCATAAAGCCCATTAGATAAAGTGTCACGGACAGCGCTGTTGTTTCTGTAATACCAACAGGGGAGGGGTGGTTTGAGGGAAAGGGGGATGGTTTGGATATTGACCGGTCACATCACTGTCACAGCGACCTAATCCAAAATGATTAATCCCATCATCTGTCCATGTTTACAGTTTAGTTTTGTTCACTATGTACAAAGCCCTTGAGATAAAGTGTCTCAGTGAACGCTGGTGTTTTACTGGGTATTACGGTGAAACGGGGGAGGGGATGGGGAGGAGGGGGGGGGGGGGGGGGGGGGGCATGCGGATGGGATATTGACCGCTCAATTCACATTCACCAAGATTTCATCCGAAATTGCTTGGAGGGCAGATTTGTTCTGTTTAGATTCCCGATCCATTTTTGTTTAGATGACAGGTTGTGGCATGAGCAGCTTCGTTTACACAAGCCGAAAAGAGCGTGACTGTGATTAAACGCTCTATACGACCGTTAAGTATTTCAAGATGTAATAGTCATCATATACATCCACAAAGAGCCATCTCCAAGTCTACTCAGGCTAGGCTAGCTCTTAAAGATTATGATTTTTGGTAGATACGATTTATCTGGCATCTTCAGATTGTTGGCTTGCAAAAATGTAGACAGTATCTTTAAATCTAAGGTAGATATAGATACAGTATGGTTTTGAACCTGCTTGCCCAGAGTATGTCCATACCTCAGCTAAAAGCGTCGCAATGGGCACGCCCTCACAATAAGGACTTGAAGCAAAGTTTTCGAACTTTCTGCTATCCAAAGAAACAAAAAATAGACAATAAAGAATATCCACTAAACAGATGCAGCAGTTTCGCGATCACAAGGTTTAAATATTCAGTTTAGTTTTTACTTTCTCTTACAAGTCTTCTTCTTCTTCTTCTTTTTCTTTTTCTTTCAGACAAATTTAAATTGCTAGCTAGTGCCTCAAAACGCATTTCAAAGTAAGTGTTAATTATTCAATTCACTAGTTATATCAAAACGGAGCGTTGAAAACAAACCGATAAAAAGAACAGGAAATAAAAATAGGTTGTATATATTTCCGTAACCTGCACAATGGCTTCGCGCAGTTAACCCATTACAATGACGTACATATCGTGGTTCTGCGAACAATATGAGTGTGTAGTACGGAACGAATAGGCATGTTTAGTTGTGAATGGTTAATGATGTACCTAGTGAACACATGCTAATTGAGTATGCGCTGCGTTTATTTTCGCGTGACATTTAATACCACACCTTCAGGCCGCATTGCGTCACACGGTGAAGTTTTTGTTTTTATTATTTTTGTAACATAAGCACAGCTTGCTTCATGGATGGATCAAATATTGTAAAAGTTTATTTCATCGTGCAATGAAAGTGTCCAAAAATATCCGAATTTCCCTTGAGTGTTTTTGTTTCTCATTTGACTGTATTATACAACAAAATATTGATACCATTCGGTATTCATACAAGGAATGTTGGAGAAAAGTTTCAAATGATATCTAATTCAATGTGCGCCCTTGTTACGAACAATAGTTCATCCTTTCTGGAAATACCGTAGTTGTTGTACTTTACTAAGACCAACAACTTGTATTCGAACTATAGAGTAACCTACATACTTTTATTATAAAGTACATTTCTATATTATTATACCTTTTAGCATAACCTAAACATCTAATGAGTGTAAATAAATGTGATGGAATTACAACTATGAAACATAAGACGAGGGATAGAATGTATGTGAAACGACAAAGTAACAAAGTGACTGTAACTTCGTGCAGTGAGCAGTGGTGTCGTACTGATTACTTTATTATGTACGGATTTTCCCCTTTAAAATTGTATTGTTTGTGTCGAATCATAACGGAGCACGTCACCCCCCCCCCCCCCCCCTCCCCCACCCTCCGTAGCTACGTCATTGACCTCGTACATGACTGCATCGCAACCGACCTCGAACTCGTCATCGACATGAAAGGACCCGAACCACGGCGGAAATTAACCCCCGCTCTTTTCGGAGAGTTGTGAAGCAGGACAGATTGGGGAAACAAAATAACATCAGTGGATAGTCTTTTGAGTGACCAAGCAATCAATATTGTTGTTCTTTATGACAGATAATAGATGCTTTGTGAATAACATGTTTCGATCTACTCTGGATATTAGCAGGACTAGACTGCCATGAGGCTTTAAAGCGATCTAGTAACTTTGTTGGCAAGCGCAAAAAGTGATGAGTGGTTAATACAATGTCTATTGGTGTGATCTGATATGTCCTAAAAAGTAATGTGTGAAGAATTCACGCTAATTTGATGTTTTTTGGCTGAGATATGAGCAAAAAAGCAAAGTGATATTCACTAACTTATTGCACTTACTCTGTACACGGCTTTAATTATCCCGTATACAATTTAACATCTGAACACTTCAATCGTAAATATCTTGTGAACGAAAGGGAAATTCGAAAAACCTAAACCTGTCCCATGCTTATATTGGTAATATGAATATAAAAAGGAATGAGAGAACCGCTAGAGTTCCAAGTAAATTTTGAGAATTTGGACAATGTTACTAGATCCCTTTAATGCATCAAGGTTACTGCGGGTTTGTAGGAATGTTATAACTGTAACGACGAGTTCGAGTAAAAGGAATCCAGTATAATTAATGTCATCATAGTGCAAATGCGACATTCTCGGTTATTTTCAATAGGAATATTCACTTTTGTTAAACAAATTGTAATGTGTAGACATGCTGCACCGCGGTTTTCCGTTTTGAACTAGGCTAGTATGTGAGCACTATATAAGCCAGTGTGTATTACGCGCCGTGCGCAATAAGTTCGCTATACAACTCTATTCTCTGCCAAGAGTAAATACATGTTGATTTGAATTGAATTGAATTGAATTGAATTGAAGTGAATTGAATTGAAGTGAATTGATTAAATTGCATTGAAGACTACAAACATCACCGCGTGGAATACGTGCCCGTTGCATCCCGGGTTTGTCCCATGCGCTTGCAATTACAAACAATGGCGGTAACCGGGGCATGAACCCTACTTGCACTAGATGGGTGCAATATGATGAAGAGCTCACTTCCAAAAGGCGCTAAATCCACTTTCCATAAAAATTGAGTTAACGATATATCTACATGTATAATCTACGTAGCCATCTAGGAATCCACATTTTACGACAAATATCTCACTCAAAATCCAAATATAGAAAGTTCAAGTTTCATATTCCCATAGGCACGTGTACAAAGTAGGACAAAGAAACCTGTTTTCCTCGGAAGTTGAAAAAGTGGATTTAGTGCCTTTTTGTTGAAAGCTCTTCATATACATGTGCTGTCTGTAATGATCTGTAATGATGAACATGACTAATGTTACATTATTACAGAGAGGTCATGCTATAAACCTTTAGGATATAATCACGATGGGAGTTTAAAGTGATCCATTAACTTTGCCAAATTCAACCGAAATCACTTGGATCTTCCACATTTCTCATAAAGGGCAATGCAACTCAAGAATAGAGTTTATTCTACTTTATACATGGTAATATGCTTGTTTATTATATGTAACATTACTCCGACTCAGATTTCTGCTTTGGAAGAAATATGTGAAAACTCTATCGGATATACCACTATTCACGCGAACACTGGACGCCGCCATTATTAGGTTTGTGCAATGTATACGTCAGAGTTTGCAAAGCATGTCGGGTAATTACAAGAAAATGGCCGCTCTCATCATCTTTTGCCGCCGTAAGAATTAGTAAAATGTGGGTATGTTCACGTAAGGATTTCATGGGATCCAGGAGGCCAAAATTGCCAAGTTATGTATCAAATCAAATGTCTGTTCACCCGCTAAACGATAATAATAACCGAAAGCCATAGTTTCATTGCCCTTTAACCATTCTTGCTTGGCTAACGGTAACATAATAATGAAATGGGTTTCGATTTGTTAAATTACTCTCTAAATATTCATGTCGATATTAATGATTGAATTCAAAAAGGGTCCCGGAACGCTTTTCAAGTCAATTAGAAATCATCGGGCAGCTTGTAATACATCTCGAGTGTATAGTCAAAATCAATGTCAGTATAGGTGATACAATCTTTCGTACATTTTCACTTTGTTTTTTTAACAGACTTCTTTTTTCATGAAACTATAACACATCATTCAGAAGAATCTTACCATGTAAATATGCTGTAAAGTGTAAAGTATGCTCCCGTGTGAGTTGAGATGGTGCACAAGATAGTTGTGCGGGTTGAACTGTTCAAGATGACTACGGGTAATTATGAGCCTCTGAATACGGTACCTAGATACGTGGCGCTCTATAAATGCTATATATCATTAGTGCAGTATTACAATGACATTGGTATACGATTTAAGTCTCAAATATCACTGTCGTACAAACCTTATCGAGTTGATGTATCACTTTAATGATATAACGAATGTTGCAGAGGGGTCATGCAATAGAAACATTAGACGACGAAGTGATGTATTATCTGTTATTCGATCTACGTAACGAATGTAACAGCAATGACAACACACATCTGAAGTCCCTTACATCATATTCTTATTGAGTACATGTCGTTATAGAGGAGGTAGGACAGGTGCCCCCCCCCCCCCCCCCCCTGCCCCCCCCCCCCCCCGCCCCACCATGATGATATGATGACGGTGTGACACTATGTTGCGTAGTATAACTACAACAAACACTGCATTATTTTAATCTTGTTTATATAAACACCGAAATCATGTTAAAGACTACATCCATAATTCACAAATGAGAGCGACTTTATACAGAAATTATATTATAAAGTACTTTTCAATTCAAAATAAAGAGAAGTCGTGGATGTATAAACTAAAGTAAATAAATTCAGTACAGACGGCTTGACTAATTTGCTTATGGGACTTAAATCACCTGTTTAAGTAATTGTAACTTCAAGATGAAGTGGAAAGAATTGTATACAGACGTGGAAATATGCACCTTAGATTCTGGCCCAAGTAAAGACGTGGGAATATATATATGTATGCACGAGATACTCTTGCTCATGCTAAGCAGTACTTTTTTAAAGTTCACGATTAGAGGCGATATAGATGCAGTTGAATATATTCACTTGTTGCAAAATCTCCGTGGATTGTGCTACACCTGCGACAGCTGTGTGATGCGATCCGCGGCTGAGACGGATGAGAGAAATAAGGACGCTAGGGCATTTTTTGTGCTAAATTGAGTTACGCATAACATCTTTAAGATATGAACCTTCTCTATGTGAAGCATAATTGTTAGATCATGATTATATTTCATTTTGTTTTAATATTTATCAGAAATAAAACAGATCTCCATTTGATACAGAGCTCCCAAATGTTAAACACGATCCTATCTCCGAAGTTTTATTTATAAAAAAGTGACTTTAATTGCGCCCTTCTCGTTCTCGACTGACGAAGGCATGCAGGGAGAATGGTTGGATTTTATGCAGTGAGGAGGACGAGTCTCAGCTGTGTCTAATTTGAATATCATTCTACCTTCATGATCATCGTTTATTGTCATTTATAGGAGAGGCTATGAATATTAGCCAAGCATTTTTTCAGTCATACCATAATTATCAACCTATCGTCACAATCATCCTTAACCTTCTGTTGTAAGAGATGTTATGGATATTTCTCAATCATTATCATATCTGCAGTCATACCATATCATCATATCATCATAATCATCGTTTACCGTCATTTATAGGAGATGTTACCAGGTTACGGATATTACCCCAGCATTGCTGTTTGTATAATGTATATGTCATACCCTGTACGTAAACGGAATGATATACCTACACAGTTCGTACAGCGAGGATTACCCATTTTTTCTTGTTTATCTATTAATCATCAAATTGTTACCACCAGGGTCATCATTTATTGAGATACTTTGATTATTTATCCTATCGTTATTTGATGTCATATTACATCTAAGATGATAAACAAAGTTCTTACGGAGAGGGGTACATACTTTTCTCGGTCTGTTTATCAAAATGTTGCAATATGTGTTTTTGCTACCTGTGACAGCATTATCGTTTATGGTAGAAATTAAATATGTTCGCCTTGAAAATGGATACATGGATACGTTGAAATTGTAAACTATCTTAAGTGATGATGTTGAAAATTGCCTTGCTTATGAACAAACACCAATTATGTAATGATTATCTTAAAGTAACTGTAATCAGCGCTGTGCGTCAGCACAGCGCACAGCGCCTGGATAGGTTACTCTTAAAGGTGCACCTGTAAAGTGTCAGATATTGCCCAAAATGACATTTGAGACTTCATTCCTATACCGTCTATACCAAAGTCATTGTAATATATGTCATAATAATGTGTTAAAGTTTCATTGTAAAGGAACACTGCTTTCCTGGTTAAAAAGGCGATCATTTGCGTCAGCTTTTACAACTTATTTTGAGTTCTTTGCTATAGATTCAAACGTAACTTTATGACCGTCTGTGGACGCTCTTGAGCTGAATGATTATCAATGATACATATCTTCATACTAAAGGGGCATTTGAAAAATCTAACCTTATATAGTTATTATTCTCTTACCATCTGCTAAACAACACGGTAGAAGAGAAATGCGGAAGCTCCAAGTAATTTTCGTGGGGTTTTACACTTTTTCTACACTTTACAGGTGCACTTTTAAAATAAGTTGAGTCTAACCATGTAGGGTCCATGGTCTAACCTTAATCCCACGAAAAAATACACGTGTTAAATATTAGGCTTTGATGCATGAAAGCAACATAATTTATACCCATGTTATGACAGATGCCTGCTCCCATGTGCAGATACAGATACATGTGTCGTCACATATATCATTGCTCGCCGGCATAAACGCAAATATCGTATTGAAGAAATAGTCCCAAATGTATTATCCTTGCCCCATACCGACTGCAAAATGATCTTGTTGTCATGAAGATGCGTTGTCATTCGTCACATTCTTCAAACTTTCAAAGCCCATTATTTAGGCATGTTCCCACAAATCGATTCAGATTAAAGGTAGTTTGCAGCAGTTCGGATTCGTCAATCGGACGCGCGGTGCCATATTGTGAACGCATTGCTCTCGGTGCGTGCTGCACAATGGCTCAGTGTAATGCTGATGCAGTGCGCACAAACTAGCCTCGTTCAAAATGGACAGTCGCACCCCAACGCATGACAATCTTTAATAATCGGTAGACACTGTTTGTAGGTATACACTAGCATTTGGACAAGGCCTAAGTAACGACTGGCGAACGCAACTATCACACGAGCAGCGGTACCTGCCTGTCAAGGGCCCGTAACACATTCACGGTGCCAACACGGATCGAGGGCTGGTGTCAGTACGGTCCAAGTACGGTGCCAACACGGATAAGTACGATACGAACACGGTGTATATACGGATAAGCAAGGAAGCAACACGGAGTCAACACGGATGAGCTGAACAAAATAATTTTGGCCGGTCTCAACACGGAGCTCCCGGTGAAAATTAAGCATGTTTAATTTTCCCTACTGCGCCCAAGATGACGCCGGAGGCAACACGGAGGACGCCGGAGGCAACACGGAGCATCCCGGACCCAACTGGGAGTACCCCGGACCGTCAATCCGTGGTCATCCGTGTTGGCACCGTGAATGTGTAACGGGCCCTTCAGGCTTTCTTCTGTACGGACCGTAGTCGGACCGTAGTCGTTATTGACACTCAGACGCGGTTCCTTGTCAAATGTTATGTATGATATGAAGAGCTTAGTTCCAAAAGGCGCTAAATCCACTTTCCATTAAAACTGAGTTAACGATATCAGTACATCATACATATCTAGAAATAGAATTCAAGGACAAATGACACAATCAAGGTCAAAATATGGAACGTTCCATGTTCATATTTCCATAGGCATGTGTACAAAGTTTGGCGAAGAAACTCTTTTTTTCTCTAAAGTTGAAAAAGTGGATTTAGCGCCTTTTGGAATTAAGCTCTTCATATATAGACTATAGGGAAACAAGCTTCATCATAAATTGAAATGTCATCTGGAAATAGTTTTCGTCATAAAATATAATGATGTCTATTTCTTCAACAAAATACGTTCACCACCTTTAAAATCATTCTAACAAAGTTCTTTTGCACATCACGTGCTCCATGTCCACTGACACGTAAACATACATTTCATTTTGCCCATGGTTCGCTGGTCTCCATTTAGGTCCTCCAACCGTCCTATAAGCATGGTAAACCAAGCCTAGCTCACATCATTCTGGATAGCAAATGTATAGTCAGTCCGAAACTCGTCGATCCCTCAGTATACATTTAACCATGTTTCCATTTCGCTGATCTCAATTACGATGGTCCGGTGATTAATTCGGTGTTTTTTTTTTTTTTGTGCAACTATTATGTATGCGATAGACTTCGGTAAGTCCGCGAAAATATTAGCATATTTTTTTATATTTTCTTACCCTTAGAGTAGTCTAGTTCTAGACTCTCGGAATTTATCTCCGCCACCCCGAAGATCTGTATACACAGCAGTAATCGCAATTCCGAGAGTCTAGAACTAGACTATCCTTAGAGCGGTTGGGTCGTCATGTCCGGGGGCGCTGTTTGAATGGCGCACAACGAGGCACAATGCCAATACGCGCGCAGCTTTGTGGCTTACGGCTTATTGGCTTATTACATGCCCGCTATGTACGTTTTTTCTTTTGTTTTTGAAAGTTCCATCTTGATTTGACAACAGGCCCTCTTTAACCTAGGTCTTGGCGAACATTATGTTCTTATAAAGGGATAATGTTTTTCCACTCTAGCCCTGTCTTGATTCGTTCGTATCGTATGACATTTAATGCACGTCTTATGAATCTAAGTCAAGGTTAACGTAAGCCAGGCATCCAGGGTAGTACAGTATCAGACGTTTGGTGTATCACCGGGAGCCATCATGGAAACGCCTGAGAGTGCAGGTGTGAACCCATTGCCTACGTCAGCCTGGTGGGTCCTGTGTTAACTCTACGGGGAATGCACGATGTAGTAAGGAACGGGTTCAATAATGTGCTGTATACAGTCTAGTTCAATGGGTCCCCGTGGTCACAGGTAGGACAGTGTTTCATTTCCATCGATGAAGTCACGTGACCCGAGCACCATGTTCAGAACGTCTCGTTATATAATGATGACATCGGCACGAAACGCACAACGTTGCGTCTATACACAATTTACAGCTTCAACTAACATTAAACCTTCAACTAAGCGTCGGTCAATAATTTAAGGTTAGTTGAAGCTGTACATATTGTGTATATGAATCTCCCTAACCAATGAAAGTTGTTGTGTAACTTTGCGTCTGTTCCGACTATTACAAGCAGGAACATAAACGTCCCCATGTTTATGGTTCGTTGAATTAATCGCCTGTATGAACCGTGGTGATGATGTAGGCTCGTCCGTTGAAATTTCTCATCCGTTGCAACGGACTGGCATGACTGGAGAAATTCCCTAATGGAACAGCTCAATAACTGCGTCCTGGTATATACCACATGACATCATGAAGAATTTTGAAAACTGTAATTATATTATGATAAAATACTCGATTTATATAGAGCCTTATTTGATGGAAAATCATATCTAACGCTTTACAGGGATTACCCCGGTCATCGAACACACTATCAATCCGCACGTAAAGCCCAGCGCAGACAGAGCCGACTCGACCCGATCCGACTGGTTTTCAGTTAGGATAGAGTCAGTTTCGCTCAGTTGGAGCCGATCCAACATGTTGAATCGGCCTCGAATGACCTCCGACTGGCACTTGACTGGAAAAAACGGAGTCCTGAGGCAGCGAGTATACTGTGTTAATCAGGCTGAAAACCAGTCGGATCGGGTCGAGTCGGCTCTGTCTGCGCCGGGCATTACGTGCATTCTCTACTCCCTCGGGAGCAAGGCATTCTGACATCCACCGGGTGCACTCAGCGGTATACAAATGCAATTATATTATTGAGAGTGTTATTTGTTTTGATAAAAGTATTCTCCATGCTTCATCTCATCCTGCTCTTCATCCAAATTATAAAGACCACGTCGGATTAAACAGCTTGGTCATAAGCGTCTCTGAAGGCGTGCACATAAATGTCGCCAAGGTGGTTATGCTTCGGTGATTTATTTGCGCTGAGCCATGAGCAGATGAGCACCATGTGGGAGAACAACAACAAGAAAATAAATCTCTGATGTTTTGATGGAAAATATTAATGGATTGGTATGGTCCATCTAGACCTGCAATATACATGATTTGATTTAAGACTTTCTTTGGGCATGACCGTAGCACATTAAAGGGGTAGTACAGTTTTGATAAAGCTGAACTTTAGTAACCAAACCTGGACAGTAACATTATAAACTTAATAGTTATAACTCCACCATGCTCGAAAGGTATACAAAATTACAAACGACTAAGTAAAAGGCCCATAAATCATTCAAAAAGAGCCATTAAAACACAAGATGGTGCTCTTTAAAAAGGCATTGGTTTTAACCATTTTTCATACAAAATTGTGCATGTAAAGTTTTATTGAAATCATGAATAAATAGAGAGATCATCAACAACTATTTAAAAAAACTATTTTGAAAAAGTGTATGCATTTTTTGTATTTTTTGAAAAATTCATTAATTATTTGGGCCCCAAATAATTATAAGATCAGATATATTTATTGATATTTCAGCAGTTTCTGGACCGGTTTTGACCAAATAAAGTTTATTCTGCAATTAAAATTGCCTGTTCTCTCAAATTCGACACTCAGTTTTTCATTACCTCACAGAAAATTGTGATGTACAGCGCCCTCTATACCCAAAACTGAACTACCCCTTTAACGACTCCATATTATTAAATTTAATAAAAAAAAGAAGTTCACCGGTAACTTGGACATGGTGAAGGACTTTAATTATTGGAAACACTTGCACTTTAAAATGATCCATTGATAATCTACTTTGATAGTGTTTTTTAGGTGGGCTGTACATCATACAGACCACCTCATAATTTCGTTAGAATTGCCTTTATTTATTTATTAGGTGGGCTGTACATCATACAGACCACCTCATAATTTCGTTAGAATTGCCTTTATTCTTTATTTTTCTTATTTCCAATCACTTTTTTGTTACCACGATAACTTGAAAATGGCTCAATCAAGTGCCTTGAAATTTGGCACACATATATATAGGCATATGGACAAAGCAAAATAAGGTTTTGAACCCTGACCTTGACTGATGACGTCATCTAGGCGCCATTTTGTAAAATTTTCTGAATATCTTCTCATGATCATATCTTCATAACGAAAAGTTGTTTCTCATTCATATTTATCATGATCAAGGTCAATATCCGTCCGGTCAATTTCAGGTCAAAAAACGCGCGCGCATGCGTACGTGCGCGCGTCAGCGCGCGCGCAAAATTTTAAAATGTTCAAAATCGTCGCAAATTCATTTTGGATACGTTTTAGGCCATTTTAAGCATTTTACGAAAAAACGCGCACACGCGCATGCGCGCGCGTTTTCGCGCGTACTGGCATTTTGCAACATAGAATCGCCGAATTTTCTCTGTTATCATATTTAGCCCATCTTTCCAAGCATTTTGATACCTTGTTCACCATTTTCTGACTAGTAAAAACGCAATGAGCTTCCGTTCAAGAAACATGTCCGTGCGCGCGAGCTCTTGTAATACATAGCATATATGGGCAAAAACATGCCTATACAAAATTCATTGTAACTCTTCAGAATGGATGGGAACTCCCAAGTTTTTTTTCATATTTGGATAGATTATGAGTCGGAGATATGATTTCATGTCTCATTTGACCCTCAATTAACTCATGGCGTCATCATAATGGCCTCCGAACTCAAAATTTCAATTTGCATATTATGACGTCAGCATATTTTTGGAAAATTGATTGTATCTCTGTAAATGTTGATCGATTTTCTTCCAAATTTTGATATGTTCTAGCTGAGACAATTCTCTACAAATGTGATAATCACGATTTTTCATTTTGACAAAGGCATCATGGCGTATTTTTGCGATTTAAGGAGGTATGTCATTTTTTAACATTTTGCGTGTATTCTCTATGGGACATGACTTTTTTTCAAAACTGGATTCTACATTCCCGTCTTTCGCGACCAATATCTTCTTCGTTTTAGCTTCGTTTACGCTGAACTTCGAGTATGTTGTAGCTGAGACAATAAGCTATCTCAAATGAGCCCTTGATTATGTCTTTAATTTTAGTTCGACCAGCCCACCTATACTTGTTCTAAACAAGTATTACAATTCTAGTTTATTATTATTATTCTTTATTTTTCTTATTTCCAATCACTTTTTTGTTACCAAGATAACTTGAAAATGGCTCAATCAAGTGCCTTGAAATTTGGCACACATATATATAGGCATATGGACAAAGCAAAATAAGGTTTTGAACCCTGACCTTGACTGATGACGTCATCTAGGCGCCATTTTGTAAAATTTTCTGAATATCTTCTCATGATCATATCTTCATAACGAAAAGTTGTTTCTCATTCATATTTATCATGATCAAGGTCAATATCCGTCCGGTCAATTTGAGGTCAAAAAACGCGCGCGCATGCGTACGTGCGCGCGTCAGCGCGCGCGCAAAATTTAAAAATGTTCAAAATCGTCGCAAATTCATTTTGGATACGTTTTAGGCCATTTTAAGCATTTTACGAAAAAACGCGCACACGCGCATGCGCGCGCGTTTTCGCGCGTACTGGCATTTTGCAACATAGAATCGCCGAATTTTCTCTGTTATCATATTTAGCCCATCTTTCCAAGCATTTTGATACCTTGTTCACCTTTTTCTGACTAGTAAAAACGCAATGAGCTTCCGTTCAAGAAACATGTCCGTGCGCGCGAGCTCTTGTAATACATAGCATATATGGGCAAAAACATGCCTATACAAAATTCATTGTAACTCTTCAGAATGGATGGGAACTCCCAAGTTTTTTTTCATATTTGGATAGATTATGAGTCGGAGATATGATTTCATGTCTCATTTGACCCTCAATTAACTCATGGCGTCATCATAATGGCCTCCGAACTCAAAATTTCAATTTGCATATTATGACGTCAGCATATTTTTGGAAAATTTATTGTATCTCTGTAAATATTGATCGATTTTCTTCCAAATTTTGATATGTTCTATCTGAGACAATTCTCTACAAATATGATGATCACGATTTTTCATTTTGACAAAGGCATCATGGCGTATTTTTCCGATTTAAGGAGGCATGTCATTTTTTAACATTTTGCGTGTATTCTCTATGGGACATGACTTTTTTTCAAAACTGGATTCTACATTCCCGTCTTTCGCGACCAATATCTTCTTCGTTTTAGCTTCGTTTACGCTGAACTTCGAGTATGTTGTAGCTGAGACAATAAGCTATCTCAAATGAGCCCTTGATTATGTCTTTAATTTTAGTTCGACCAGCCCACCTATACTTGTTCTAAACAAGTATTACAATTCTAGTTTATATTGTAATTGTTCTGTTTCTATTGTAGGTTTACCCTTCCCAATTACTACAAATATTAAATGGATTTATAAACTTTGTTGACATTATGCAAAAAGTGAAGAATGGTTGATACAATGTGTATTTCCGTGATCTGATATGTCCACCGAATAATGTGTGAAAATTTCACGCTACATGAATGTTATTTGGCCAAGTAATGAGCGAAAGGTCTAAGTGATGTTCGCTAACTCATTGCACTGACTTTGTACACACTTATATCTTTCCAGTGGATAATTAAAACCCACACACGTCAATCGTACACGTTTTTTTAATGAAAGGGAAATTCGAAAGACCTAAACCTGTTCCATGCTTGTATTGGTAATACGAATACAACAAGGTATGAGAGAACTATTAGAGTTCTAATTAATTTGTTTGGATTTGGACAGTGTTACTAAATCCCTTTAAACGGATTATGATAAATACGTAGGCTAAATAAACGAATGGATTCAGTAATGTAGAGATCCCGTTCTCTTGCGACTATACACTCCTTTTAAAGGGATCTAGTAACATTGTCCAAATCCTCAAAATCCATTTGGAATTTGAGCGGTTCCCTCATACCTTGTTGTATTCGTATTAATAATAAAATCATGGAACAGGTTTTGGTTTTTCAAATTTCCCTTTCGTTAAGTAGATATTTACGATTGAAGTGTTCAGATGTTAAATTATCCACTGGATCGTCGAAACCGTGTACAAAGTGAGTGCAATGAGTTAGTGAATATAGCTTTGCATGTCTGCTCATTACTTGGCCATTAGAACGTCCATTTCACTTGATATTTTCACACAATACCCAGTGGACATATCATATAACAACACAATACATTGTATAAGCCATGCATCTCTTTTGCACATGTCAACAAAGTTACTAGACCCCTACTAGACCAGTTGAAAGGTCTAGCAACCTCTTCTAATTATCAAGATGATGGGACATCAGTCTGGACGGTGATGAAATATTGGTTGGTGGTCTGGTATCGGGGCTACTACTTGACCGCTGGGGTTACAACGGTAGGCCTGGAATGTTTGGGATATCTCACTCAGCCCTCTGGCAGTTCATCTCATTATTGAACGTGTTGAAACTGTCCGTAATTATTGAATGGCGCATGTAATAGCGTGTGGTCATGGACCTTTCATGTGTCA
>JBAMJV010014428.1:0-10000 GCA_037951105.1 Echinarachnius parma
GGAGCGGGGGGGGGGGGGGGGAGGGGGGTCAGTGAAACATTTTTTTTAGGGGTTGTCGGTGAAGGGGGAGTGTCGGTGAGGATTTAATTAAGGAGGGTGTCGGTGAAGGGGGGATCGAGGTCGGTGAGGATATTTTTAGAACGGGTCAATAAGGATATTTTTTAGGGGGAGGTCAATAAAGAATTTTCCCCCTTCCCCGTCCGCTTGTAAAATCCTGGGTATGCCACTGATATGCTGACGATATGACGATGACCACGACGACAACGACAACGATGAAAATCATAATCTTCATCATCATTGTGGCGGTATATAGAGGTGATAACAACTGGGTTGCGCAGCTACGGGGTTGCGCAAACTTGCGTTTAGAAGAATATAATTATGAATAAGAGTAACTATACCTTCACTTGTAAACTAAGTAATAAAATATTAAAATTTAAAGCCACTTAAACATGATCAAGCAAGGAACACAAACATGTTGAGAATCGGGATGCAAGAGAAGCTAAAACTAAGTGGGTAGCCTACAACTAAAACATTTGAAATGTAGCGCAGATCGGAATTTTATCAGATTTATCAGTCTTGATCACACTAGATCACCCTTCTCTCTCTTCGTTAGTTTGATTCATTAATTCATCTCGATATTGCATGCAACAAATTGAAAGTAACCACGAAATCACGCAGATCACCGCACAGGCACCAGACACAATTGTGAGTACGTGGGACAGTGTAACTCTTCCTGCGACCGGGCGACGGGCGCTAGATTTGTTCGCTTCAGTTTCATGAAAACACACTTCAAAATATCGATTTAGAGGTATATATAATGCTCATTAAACTCCCATGGTGGTACTAAGAATGTTAAGTTCATGAGTCTCTCAATTCTTTAAATTTAAACCGGAACAAAAGCTGAAATGTGCCTAAATGAACACGCGTCACCAGTATATGTATATAAAGAAAACTCGAGAACACGCAATTCCGTCATTTATAAATAAGGGTTTTGCGACAGATCCATTTATTTATAAATAATTGGAAATGCGTCTTCACGCGTTTGCTTTATATACATATAATTGTGACGTGTGTTCATTATATAATATATAATGATTTTGCACTAAACCAGAATGATTATTTATAAATAATGGACATGTGAATTGCAATTATATTTATTTATAAATAATGAAGTTTCTAATTGCAATTATTTATAAACAATAGCAATGTGAATTTTAATTATTTATAAATAATGAAGTTCGAATTGCAATTATTTATAAATAATGAAAATATAAAACGTAATTATTTATAAATAATAGTAATTATATTAATATATTTTTTCATTATATGTAAATAAAAAAGATGAGTTTTATAATTATTTATAAATAATGCAAATTATATATAAATAATGCAAATGTAGATTGCAATTATTTATAAATAATGGAGTATGAATTATAATTATATATAAACAATTACAGTTGTATACAAATTATTTACAAATATATTGATACATTTACTTACATTATATGTAAATAATAGTTATTATATATTAAATAATGATTATATAACATATAATAAGTGTATATAATAAATTTACAAAGGGCGCCCCATACTTTCAAGCAATTGTCTTGGTTTCAAAATATTTCGGCAGGTGGTCTCGGCCGCAAAAAAAATTGGTCTTGGTCCGGTGAACGGCAAATCACCCCCCCCCCCCCCCCCCCCCCCCAGGTGTAAGAACCTGTCTACGCCACTGATTATTATTATTACGTCTTTTTTTTGTTTACGTCCACACATAACTTGTGTGTTGGCACGTGCCCATATAGGCCCCAATATCTTCATTTCTGGCTGATTACATGACACTCGCTTTACAAAAGGTCCAGTGCCTCCATTCGACCGAAGATATTTGCATTCCTTGTCAACAATAACCACCATCCATGGTCTTTGAATGGCTCAAGGATTGTGAAAGTGTCCACTCGAGTCTAGTCTATAGTCTAAATCGATATTGGGACTGGAGCTTAGAGAGGGAGAGCAACCTAGGTGACATTATACAAATACATATTGTACAACAACTACAGTAAAAGAAATACCGTCACATGCTTAAAAGGGGGCCAATCAAATTGTAGTTGCTGTGTCGATATTGATCAGCACAGGGCAAATGACAGGTCAGAATCTATGAAAAAATCTATATCCGACACACGCATATAAGGAGGACTGGAGTGAGACGGCAGCTATATAGAATATCATTTAGTTGAGATACAACCACAGGAAGACAGAAGAACGAAGACATGCGATTCCAGAGTATAAGCGCGATCACGCATACAAAGTAACAAACATTCTATTCAGACGCTATGTTTGTCGCCAACGTCATCCCAAATGTTCAAACACTCAAACCCGGTCGTCTGGCTATACTGCCAGCACTAATACACAATAACGGGGTTACTTGCAATTTCTCCTGTTGAGTTGACCCCATTACTTTCTACTTATCGGAACTTTCTTCTTATGGGATATATCAGACACAATTGGCACATCTCTAGGAATAAGTTCGCTTTTGGACATAATCAACATTATCATGAGATCCTTTAATGATCATAATCATGGCTATTAATGTGGAATTTTACGTTTGACGTTCCGGATCTGGATCAACATATTTTTACTGAAATTGTAACCCAGTATATGATTCTTTTGATGCTATAATATTCATGCATGCTGTGGGTCAAACATGTAAGGCTATATAGAGTTGTGCTGACACAATGAATACATTTTGCAATTGCATGTTCTAAAAGGATTTAACGGCATCTTGCAGTACGTCTATCAAGCAGGTTTTTATTGTTATTATTGATATAAATACTATACTGTTATTTGTAATGTTCTTGTTCTTCTTCCTCTTTCTCTTATTATTATCTTTTTTCCAAGAGGACTTTTGAGTTTGCATTGTACGAATTCGATTGACCATATATTAAACAAACAAAAAACACCTTTACTGTAATGTTTGAGAGGCAATATCAGTATCATTAGTGTTACTGAAAATGGTAACAGTGTGTCTGGAATGTAATAGTTGACACTTAACAATCATTTACTTAGCATGATATAAACTAAAGCTATACATTTTATTGTAATTATATTATGCATTATGTGTTCTTTCTTCCAAGTTCGAGCTAATGCACTTTTAATTCGATGTTCATTCTTTCGACATTTTAAAAATAATTGTCCTTATAAATGTGTATTTTTTTCTAATCATATTTTCACTAAACAAACTAAATCATTGATCTTGCTCATGGAAGCGTCAGAATTGGGCAGATATTGCAAAGATAGAAGCAAGTCCTTTTTTGTATGCCTCCGCCAACGAAGTGGCCGGAGGCATTATGTTTTCGGGTTGTCCGTCCGTCCGTCCGTCCGTACGTACGTCCCGTTTTCGTTCTCGCGATAACTCAAGAACCGGTTGACACATCAATTTCAAACTTGTTATGAGTGTACTTATTGGAGTGACAATGATCTGCTTAGATTTTAGTGGTCATGAGGTCAAAGGTCAAGGTCACAGGACTCAATATATATGCAAAAATGCCTCGTTCTCGCGATATCTCAAGAACCGGTTGACGGATCAATTTCAAACTTAGTATGAGTGTACATATTGGGGTGGCAATGATCTGATTAGATTTTGGGGTTAATGAGGTCAAAGGTCAAGGTCACAGGACTCAATTATGTGCTAAACTGCTTTGTTCTCGCGATATCTTAAGAACCGGTTGACGGATCAATTTCAAACGTGGTATGAGTGTACATATTGGGGTGGTTATGATTTGATTACATTTTAGGGTTCATGAGGTCAAAGGTCAAGGTCACAGGACTCAATATATATGCAAAAATGCCTCGTTCTCGCGATATCTCAAGAACCGGTTGACGGATCAATTTCAAACTTAGTATGAGTGTACATATTGGGGTGGCAATGATCTGATTAGATTTTGGGGTTCATGAGGTCAAAGGTCAAGGTCTCAGGACTCAATTATGTGCTAAACTGCTTTGTTCTCGCGATATCCTAAGAACCGGTTGACGGATCAATTTCAAACGTGGTATGAGTGTACATATTGGGGTGGTTATGATTTGATTACATTTTAGGGTTCATGAGGTCAAAGGTCAAGGTCACAGGACTCAATATGTGAAAAAATGCCTCGTTCTCGCGATATCTCAAGAACCGGTTGACGGATCAATTCTAACTTGATACGAGTGTACACATCTGGGTGGCAATGATTGGATTCGATTTAGGGGTCAAAGGTCAAGGTCACAGGACACAATATATATGCAAAAATGGCTTGTAATGGCAAAATTTCAAGAACTGACTATCAGATTTCAATCAAACTTGGTACCTGAATGTATCGTAAAGAGTCAACGTATAGCCATAAAATATTGGGATCATGAGGTTGAGGTCAAGGTCACATGACTCTTCATGCAAAAAAGCTTGTAATGGCAAAATCTCAAGAACTAAATGTCAAGATTTCAATCTCACTTGGTACCTGAATGTTTCGGGAGCCAATGTAGCCGTCAAAGTTTGGGGTCATATGGTCAAGGTCACAGAACTTGAAATACATGTACACAATTAATTCAGGATATTAAAATCGCGTGATAGCGGAGGCATAATTTTCGACTGCGCGCAGTCGAAGATCCATCTAGTTTTATAATGCTTGCAGGATTTCTATAATCTCTCAAAAAAGTAAAAAATAAAAAGTGGATTATTAGTATATAGCCAATATAATCCCTTTATCTTTATCTGATTTACTTAACATGCGCACGATCTCGCTTCCAACCACCCAATTAGATATTACACCGGACGTCGATCTCGAAGGAGACAATCTTAGGTCATGATATCGGTCTCTGTGGATGAAGTCGATGAATCGACGAAACAGAAAATGACGGCAACGACTGAATCAGATCCCAATGCGAATAAGCCGACCATAAAGACCGTGGTCAGTGACTTCGGGGGCGCGACGACCCTTCATGGTGTCCAGTACGTGACCGGCGACGGCTGGATCCCGTTCAGACTCATCTGGCTGATCATCTGCGTCGGTTTCACCGTGGTGTTCGTCCTCCAAGCCACAGTGATTATGAATGACTTCTTCTCGTACCCGTACTCCACCAAGATTGAGATCGCCAGTCGCCCCAGCCTTGGCTTTCCCGCGGTCACCGTCTGTAACGCCAACCGGCTGCGGAGGTCGAAGCTGATCAACACGCGGTTTGAAGGCCTCATCGAAATTGATGGCGGCACGACGGGGGCCGACTACGATTATTCTTGGTGGTTTTCATCCGGCTATGCTTTCGACTCCTCCTCGTCTTCCTCTAATGATTCTGAAGCATCGAATTCGTCTTCATCCGCCAGCGGTACTGATTCACCTTCGACATCGCCACCTGCACCGGGCGGCAGACGAAAGAGAAGCCCGAGCGCCACTCATCAGCGTCACGATGGTATCATGGAGTCACGGTCCCTACCCGACGACGATTTTGGGTCTCCCGAGGATTCCCCTGTACCTCCATCCCATCTACGACCTCCTGGGGACCCAACGCGAGTACGTCGGGAAGGATCGCGCGAAGCACGGAACACCGCAAGCAGTCTCTTTTCGTGGTTCGACCCCAACGCCGATAGCGACTTCACTTATTACGACGATGGCTGGGACGCTGTGACCGGCGATGAAGACTGGCAGGGTTTCTATGCCAACTCTAGAGCCGATGACTACAGCGATCTCATTGACGTCATCAAGCCTACACAGGCTGAGATCATCGACTACGGGCATCAGCTCGAAGACTTTGTCCTGCAGTGCACGTTCGACCGTCGTCCGTGTAACATCAGGTAGGAAAGTAAACAGCCTGAATGCTCCGTAGGGAGTAGAAAATTGGAACTTCCTTTGCCGGGATATTTCTTGTACATATTAATTTCCAATGAACGGGATATGATTATACATGCAATGTAAACCAATTTATTTGGAATACATGCTTTGCAATAATTATGATATAATTATATAATGTTTTTAACGAGAGTAGTAGTATTACTTTGTATTACTTTTACTAAATAATATCATTCATGATTATCTTACCTGCACATTATAATTGGCGTAGATTTGTAAGCGATATATTTTGTTCGGGGCAGTGGTTTAGTGTGGTTGGACTGTTTGGTGTGGGGGGGGGGGGGGGGATGGGGGCACACACACTTATGAGTGTCACGTGCCGCCTCCCCGTAGCTACGCCACTCTATTTGGGGGGGGGGGGGGGGGGTGGGGGTCATTCATCCCCTGCCCCCTTTGACCCACAACTTCATAAGATTCATAAGTCAGGGATCATAATCAATATTTAAATAAAAATTGACATGCTCAACTTTGAATTTCTATACTAATACAGTCAGGCCTTTACGGTGCGGCAGAATAAGTACTACGGAAATTGTTTTACCTTCAACTCTGCTGTTGGTGGGTTGAACCAGACCCGGTCAACGGGAAAAACGGGGGCGTTAAATGGTAAGTGTGGCATCTTGTTTAAGCTGAATTTCACGACAAATAGTACATACGGTAGAAAATTGAGAAAAATACAGAAACTGTGGGTTTAATCATTAATTAAATACAAAACAACAGTAAGTCGTATTATTTTGGCAACTCTTGCCACAATAGTGACTCTGTCCCTTTTCGTTGCTCTTCAATATTAATATATTTCAGTTTGCTTCATTTGTTTGACTTTACATTATAGAGCGGTATACTGTAATCATTTTCTCACTAACATACCCCTATAATATAGGATTTCTCGGCCAATTTCGTAAACTTTTCATTCGTTTTGATATTCGGTTCATTAAAATTCGCGAAATTAAGCTGAAGGCTTACAATATTGTCGTTCAAAATTGTATTCCTTCATTCTATTTAGCTCTTGACTCAATTGATTTAGCAGTTATATCATTCAATTTAAAAAGTACGCTATTTAGCATTCACTTTCGCCAACAGATTTAACGGAAAGCGGTATTACGTATAATCACGAATTTTCTCGCTTTAAATTGTATGACAATTTTACGAAATAGTAACACGTTTTAAATCGAATGCAAACAAAATGTTTTCGAATGATCGTTATATTAATTAAAATGCTTAAAAACGTATTTGAACTACAAAATTGAATGCACACAAAATGAATTCGTGTGGCCAACTTACGAAATTGACCGAGAAATTCTATACTATCCTGTCATCTTGACCAGTCTTCATGGCTGCTATGTAGCAGTTTGCGTTTAATATACATTATAGAGCGGTAATCATTTTCTCGCTAACATACCCCATATCATCTTGACCAGTCTCCAGAGCCCGTATATTCATAAAAGCCTGCTGTATAGCAGGGATCTAGTAACTTGTTTGACATGTGCAAAAAGTGAAGAGTGGCATCCCCGTACTCACCCCCCCCCCCCCCCGTAGCTACGCCACTGTTAGAGTTGCCCCTCAAACGAGCGCCAATAATAATGCAACCCAAATCAAACCATCATTTTTATCATCACTATTCTTGCCACTCTAATTCCCCAGGTCTCCACCTGACCCTGTTCGTTGAGCAGCCGAGTATGTGGGGATCCTTTCCCCCAATACAGGTGCCAAGGTGGTCATCCACGACCCCCGGATACATTCCTTTCCGAGGAGGACGCTATTGACCTACCCACCGGGATGTCCACGTCAGTCGGGGTCAGACAGGTATGGTTGAAGACAAAAGAAACGTGCGTAACCCTGGAAAATAAAGCCGAGCGCACACCGACCCATTTCGTTTGTCAGTATAATGTTCGTTGCCTCACGACTCCGACTTTGCCATTCGGGTGCCAGTCGGAAGCATAGACGAAAGCTTGTCGAAGCCAATTCAACATGTTGAATCAGCTCCGACTGAACGGACGACTCTACCCCTCCTCGCCTGACTAAAAACCAGTCGGGTCGGCCCTTTGTGCCCCGGGGGGGGGGGGGGGGGGGGGCACTCAACTATATTGCTGTACACACGCGTGACCACAGGTTTTTCAAACCCACCCTAAACAAGTTTTATCCATTGGTCAAATTTATACCCTATTCAAGTATTTTCGCGTGCTTTTTTTTGGACAATTTTGCCCCCTAAACAAGTATAACCCCTAAAACATACCCCTAAACAAGGTCTACGTCAATTGCTCTCAAAGAAACAAGTTTGGAGAAAAAGATACCCTAAACGCGTATTTGTTTAACTCCACAAACATACCCTTTTTGTCTGATTTTTGCCTTTTTGACACCCTATAAACGCGTCACGCGCGTGACGCGTCATGATCGGCAAAAAGTACCCCTTTTACGAGTTTTTTTTGGTCGCGCGTGTGTACAGCAATATAGTTGAGTGCCCCCCCCCCCCCCCCCGGGCTTGTGCGTTGGGCTCAGTGGTTTTCAATGATGATTGTATCCCTGGATGTTGAAGCAGTTCGTTTTGCAGTTTCAATGCTCAGGCTACATTTGATATGAAACTTCATGGGCACACCATTGTATGGAATTAGAAACCAACTTATTCTAGTGTTTGAGGTATACCCACACGGCAAAATACCGTATATTCAAATTGATAATGTCTATTAAACAGACTAACTGGATGTTTCGAATTCGAGTCCCACCATAGCTTATCCCAAATCTCTCCTATTTTCAATTATGTAATACGTAGCTAGTTCTGTTCTATATTGGGCCATTCTTGGTCACGTGTGTGACCCAAAACATGACAAATTTTGAAATGGGATGCTTATATTTCAGTAAGTATGAGACTATAACGATTTTTACTTCATATGTGACTTGAATATGTTGTAGTCTTTCAAACTTAACACAAAAGATTTTATAAGGATTACGTAACTCAATATCAGAGGTCAAATGGCATGGGTCACGTGTGTGACTTCGCACGGAGCGCTTTTTTCATAACTAAATTTCATTTGGAAAATTCTTAAAAATATGAATAGCTATAATGTTCATCTTATTACCAGAGAAGTACTATACATTTGTAAGTACAACAATAGCAATGAATGAGAATTATATCAAACCGTTTTTTTTTTATAGTACTTAATTATGTGGCAACGTCTGGTCACGTGTGTGACATTTTGGGGTGGTCACGTGTGTGACATGTACAATATGAATGGAAAAATGGGAATTTTATATATCGGTTTTAGAAAATAATGAAAGGTTGAATTTTTACAAAGTTGGTATCAACCTGTACAGGAAAGTGAGAAGAATGAGCTTGCTAATTATCCTTTTGATATATTGATTATTTTCTGAATTATGATTATTAGAAAAATATTGAAATATGTAAATTTATGCAAATGAGTAAAAAAGTTTCATTTTAAACTTCAAATCATGTATTTCATGAAACTTTACACATGGATCATTCCAAAAATGGAACAAAACTACAGAAAAATAAAACTTCAATTTTTCCGAAAAAGTTTCACTTTTCAAAGAATGGCCCATTGCGTTAACTTGTCATGCCCTCTAATAACACACACAGGAGTTCATAGAGCGTCTCGGTGGCAAATATACGAATTGCACGACGGACGGTACAAACACCAACTTCACAGCTGATTCTTCGTCGTCATCATCGTCATCGCCATCGTATTCCTACTCGACGGTGACGTGTCGAAAGGCGTGCTTCCAGAGGTACCTTGTTCAGTACTGTGAGTGTGTGGATGACAATCTATTCGAGGACTTCGCTGCCCCGATTTGCAGTGTCCTGAACAGCACTCAACGTGAGTATATAAGGAATAGGTGATGTCTAAGATTAAATTAATTTTTTTTAATAGCTTTCATTTTCTATGATAAATTGAATAAACATGTTTCGTTCTACTATCTTTGGAAGAAAACAAAATACATTATACCACACACTGTTAAATTCCTCGTGATGCACGTACACATGCAAGTATAAACAATAATTGCAGAATAGTGCCATCAGTATATCGATACGCAGTACATTGATGAGCAATGTTATGATGTACCACTGGCGTACTGGTGGGGGGGGGGGGGGCTTGGGGTGCTGTTGCCCCCCCCCCCCCCCC
>JBAMJV010014428.1:15000-30478 GCA_037951105.1 Echinarachnius parma
ATCGAAAATGAAACAATAACATTTAACTAATATTGAGTTATCTAAACTAACATAAAACGAATTTCGCCTTTTTGATTTGTGTTTGTAATAATTATGATTAATAATAATAATGATGGCTATTTATATAATATAGCGCACGTTATATTTATATTTGCATACTATGATAGAGTATAAGTTATTCTAGCTGGCTATAAATATATATTTCAATACAGATTACGTAATGAAAATATTACGGAGTATTCTTTTTCCATAATTTGATACGCATGTGATTTTCTGCAAGGCTGAGAAAGATGATTTAGCGCCTATTATAATAATAATAATATACTCGATTTATATAACGTTAATATGATGCTCGTATGCCTACCGTCTTGGTATATATATTTGTTTCTGTGAAGTGGTTTTAGCGCCTTTTGGAATCAAGATCCTCATATCGTTATTGATACATGTTTATTTTTTCTGCAAAGTTGATTAAGTAGATTAAAGGGGTAGTACAGTTTTGGTAAGGCTGAATTTTAGTAACCAAACCTGGACAGTAACATTATAAACTAATAGTTATAACTCCACCATGCTAGAAAGGTATATACAAAATTACAAACGACTAAGTAAAAAGCCTGTTATCATTAAAAAAGAGCCATTAAAACACAAGAGGGCGCTTTATAAAAAGGCATTGGTTTCAACCATTTTTTATACAAAATTATGCATTTGATGTTTTATTGAAATAGTGATTAAATAGAGAGATCATCAACAACTATTTAGCATTTTTTTTTATTTTTTGAAAAATCATCTAATTATTTGGGCCCCAAATAATTATATATAGGCACAGATATATTTATTGATATTTCAGCCGTTTCTGGGTCGATTTTGACCAAACAAAGTTTATTCTGCCATTAAAATTGCATGTTTTCTCAAATTCGACACTCAGTTTTTCATTACCTCACAACAAAATGGTGATGTGCAGCGCCCTCTCTACCAAAACTAAACTACCCCTTTAAGCGCCATAAGCTCTTTATTATCATATAATGAACATGTCTATTTTATCGTTATGATGCTATTCTTTATTTTGTTCACAGTTTACGAGTGTAATGGGCAACGTGGGCGGATTGATGGGATTGTACATTGGCATGTCGTTCATGAGCATCTTCGAGGTCAGCTTCCTGCTCATTCGAATTCTCCAGATCGCCTTCCGGAGGATGTGTTCCCGAAACTCCGTTCAGCCACCAAAAAACTAGATAAATAATACAAATGTTTGATGAAGCCTATATATAATGAGTTTGATACATATAAGCGCGCTTTACATTATAGTTACCCTATATAGTAATTGGACACAAACTCCCAATCAATCCATGCCACGTGACGTATACACTTTCATGAGTATCTTTAAATTCCTCTTCTTGGTCATTCGAATTCTCAAGATCGACTTCCGGAGGTTGTACTGCCGAAACTCCGTTCGGCTTCCGAAAAAAAAAAAGATTATAAAAATGATTTGATAGCGCATAATGTGATTTATAATCATAATTATCTAAGCGCTTCACATTCATTATTACTCGCGATCGATCCATGCCACGTGACGTGCACTTTCATGAGCATCGTCGGGGTCCTCTTCATGGTCATTTGAACAGTACCCTCAAGATCGCCTTCATAATGTTGTGCTGCCGCAACTCCGTTCAGCCACCGGAAAACCTATAGGTGGAAATGATAATAAATAATAATGCTGTGATTTGTATACCGCCTTATATAATCATCTCTCGGCGCTCTACATTATTACCCCGGCCATCGGACACACACTCGCAATCACTGATCAATCCAAACGTGCATGACGTGCACTTTCTGCTCCCTTGGGAGCAACGCATTCTGGCAGCCATTAAGTGGTGCGTTGTGGGGATGGGGGATGTCCTTTGTCTAAATTATTATCATCCTCTCTGAATTAGCCAGACAAAAAAAGGGTCAATATTTACTCCATGGCACGGTCCTCATCGAAAATATGATTAATGTTATGAAATGATTTGCCCGTGAATTAGGACGGCGATCTTGCCCTTTATGAGCTGGCAATTAATTCACAGATAAATAATTGGGTTTGATATGTATAATGGTTCAACGTGTGCCTACTAATGAAGTGAATTGGTTTCAGTAATCTACTGCATATTTTAATACGGACGTTGCGGGTCGCTATCATATTTTTAGATAACGGTCACTCGACTACAAGGGAGAGTAGAACAGTATTTACAGTGTCTTTCAATTTTAATATGTATTCGACTATACTAGTATGATGTATAATAATGACTCGTGTTATTTAGTTACTTCATTTTCTAGACTGTATAAAGAGTTATATTACTGTATAGTCTAGAATATGAAAGTGAGAAGGTACTTATTGTTGAAATATATATAATTTATATAATAGTTTTAATATTTTATACGTGTTTACATTGCTTGATCATCATGTGAATGTGTACTATACCGTTTAGGAACGGACAAAATATGCAACATTTTCAATACCACAGTTTTGTTAAAAGAAGTTTGTACAAAGGTTTATCCATGTTTGTATTTATATATTACGTAATGATAATTTGAAATTGCCTTTTTTCAATAATTATTTGCGTGGAGTGATACGATTTTGTTTTAAAGAAAATAAAATAATTTCGCAGCGTGCATGTGTATAGTGTGTTTGGATTGCTATAAAAAAAAACTATTATTCAAACGTGTGATGAAAAAGATAGTTAATGAATTATAGCTGCATAATAATGTTAGCGTCATTTTAGACATTCAATGTCCTTTGGGATGTAATAATTGTTTTGCATAAGTAATAGTTTGATACTTAATTTTAAGTAGACTCTATTACTATTGTATGATCTGTGTAAGTGTGTGCCAAACTTATACAAGTTCAAGTTCAAGTTCAGTTTATTTAACACTTTATACACATACAAAAAATTGACAAGGTAAGAACAACAACAAATCAAGGAATACAAGTTCAACATACAAAGTACAAAATACGGACAGAAGTATAAAGTGTATAGGAGTCATTAGAAAGGCTGCATATAATTGCCTTATGTAAAATATACCCCAGTAAAGCAATATACGAATAATTTATGTAGATACAACTACAGTCAAACCTGTCTTAGTGGCCACCTGTCTATAGCAGCCAACCTGCCTATAGTGGCCACTAAAAGTGATCCCTTGCAGAGAAAAACAGTGTAATTGAACCTGTCTATAGAGGTCACCTGTCTACAGTGGCCACATTTCTTGTCTCCCTTGAGTGGCCACTATAGACAGGTTTGACTGTATTTGTTTTTATTCTAAAATAATGAAAGAACAATAGATGAACTAATAATAAGTGCATTTTTTGTATCATCAGGGTATATACGTGCCTTCGCAGTTGTTGCGATTGCAAGATCACGTGACAAAATTCTAGTACGGCCGGATTTCTAAACGACGTAGCAGCCGCCGCTTTGTGTATAATGTCAATGGACTCTTTACTTCCTGGCATGACACCCGAAACTAAATGAAGATATTTATTCATGAATATCAACTCTATAACACTGTCATTGCCTAACATATATCGAGAACAATATACATTTTCAGATAATTCAAGGAATACGATCGTTTGTTTAAAATTCAAGGATACAACTCGATTTTGATTGACAAAAATGACTCTCCTTTCTTCCTGCCGCGCCGTACATTGCACTCAAACATATGCAATTGGGCCCAATGGTTTCGTGTTTCGTATAACTGCAGAACGAAATCAAGAACCCGATCAACTACTTAGTATTCATTTCTGACAAACTTGATATGATTTCCCCTTAGTATGGAATATCTAAAATACATTTCAATGCTTTTCTATACAAAGACAATTCTTACCCTTCATTTGAGACTGTGTTTGTTGCAGTTTCCCGAGCGAAACATAGCTATAGCACGGCCCGGGTGCGGCCCGGGTACAGTACGCACAATGCAGACAGTGCTTGAACTGCATGTAGCTTGATTGCATGCAATGTAGTGCGCCGCCAGCCGTGTGATTATAAGTGGCATTCGAGTTTCGAAATATGTTCATTAAAATTCAGTTTGTTGCATTATAATGTGACAGAAATGATCGAATTTGTTGGAAATGATAGACAGATGTTGCTCTCTTTGCATAATTAGCACTGAAAGTGTCATGAAATTAATATTCTTGAATAAATATCTTCATTTAGTTTCGGGTGTCATGCCAGGAAGTAAAGGGTCCATTGACATTATACACAAAGCGGCGGCTGCTACGTCGTTTTGAAATCCGGCCGTACTAGAATTTTGTCACGTGATCTTGCAATCGCAACAACTGCGAAGGCACGTATTGTGGTGACTTATACGGTATGACAACGGTTATAGTAATAACCACGACAAAGATGATGGTTATGATGATGATGATGATGATAATAGTGATGATGACGATGATGACGAAGATAATTAAGATGATGACAATGATGATGATGATGATAATAATAGTGATGATGACGATGATGACGAAGATAATTAAAATGATGACACGCATGATGATGATGATGATGAAGCCTGATGATGATGATGATGATGTTGTTGATGATGATGATGATGATGGTGATGATGACGATGATGACGAAGATAATTAAGATGATGATGACACAAATTATGATGATGATGACGATGATGATAATGCAAAAAATGATGATGGTGAGGATGGCGATGATGTTGATGGTGATGATGATGATGATGATGATGATGGTGGTGATGATGATGATGATGATGATGATGATGATGATGGTGGTGATGGTGATGATGATAATGATGATGATGATGATGGTGATGATGATGATGATGATGATGATGATGATGATGATGATAATGAGGATCCAATTCGTCAACACTCTAGCTGGAGGAGTGGTTGATGGTGATTATGATGGTGATAACAACCAGAACGTCAATGACGTAGCGCTCATCCGGCGTCTCGCAACATCAAATATCGCAAATTTCATGTGGTACACTTTTCAACTGGTCAAAAAATAAAAATTTGATGTCCTGGAAGGGACATGGGGGGAAAAAAAATAAAAATAAATAAATAAATTTTAAAAATTTAAAAAAAATAATAAAAAAATACAAAAATACAAAAATAAATAATACAAAAAAATAAATGAATAAATGAAAAAAAAAAAATAATAAATAAATTAAAAAAAATATATATAAATTAATTAATTAATTAGTAAAAAAAAAAAATAATAATAATAAAAAAAAAAAAAAATAAAATAAAAAATTCCCATTATTAATTAATGGAGACAAATTTCAAAATTCTGTGTACAAGTTTAGTGTACCAAAGTTAGCTCTACCAGATAAAGCAAACCAAATCAAAATCGGTCGAGAAATGAAGGAGAAGAAGTATTTTTTGTGTTTTCGAATAAATTTGCATAAATTACCATAGATAATGAATTTCATGATTCTGTGTAGAAGTTTTAAATCCCCCTCCTAGCCCTATTAGATAAACCAAACAGAATGAAAATCGGTCAAGAAATGAGGGAGAAGAAGCAATTTTTGTTATTTTTGGAATAAATTTGCATAAATTACCATAATTAATTAATGGAGAAAAATTTCAAAATTCTGTGTAGAAGTTTAGTGTACCAAAGTTAGCTCTACCAGATAAAGCAAACCAAATCAAAATCGGTAGAGAAATGAAGGAGAAGAAGCATTTTTTGTGATTTCGAATAAATTTGCATAAATTACCATAGATAATGAATTTCAATATTCTGTGTAGAAGTTTTAAATCCCCCTCCTAGCCCTATCATATGAAACAATCAGAATCAAAATCGGTTGAAAAATAACGAAGAAGAAGCATTTTGAAAACTGTGGACGGACGGAAGGACGGACGGACGGAAGGACGGACGGACGGACGCCACGCCATGGCATAAGCTCATCGGGCCCTTCGGGCCGGATGAGCTAAAAATGAATGACGATAAAATAGTAATTGGATATCGGAATGTGAACATGTATGATTCACCGTAAAACGATGTATCAGAAATCATCGAATGGGAATTATATCCTAAAATAACTTGATTGCAATTAAATAAGACGAATGGGAGTAGCATACTCAGTCAAAAGTTTAGCGAAATGGGTTAATAAATACAAAATTTACAACCATTTTTAACTTCATTATCGGACAGGAATGTTTTTTAAATTGCCGCCGAGTTGCCACGAGCAGCTTCTCATTAGTTCTGTAAATAGAATTTGACTTATCTCCCACTGCTATCTGTAATACAGTAGTAACTAGAATTCTCCATTGATCAAGGAAAAAGTATTTTGTTATAAATTATGTTTTGTGCGAGTTGATAGAGTAGCTACTAAAATTATGTCATATAAAATCGGTGGCAGACATGAATGAAATTCCCGTCCATTCATAAACGGCCCAATGTTTACTAATTTGAATGCTGTCATTATTACGAAGAAGTTTCAAAGTTTCAACCGAACACAAAAAGTAACTTACCCCCTAAGCAATTGCCCATAATTTCATAACCAAGAATCGTTTCAAGATTTCGTCTTGCCAAGATATCCCTATGGTATAGTTAGGAAAACAATGTGTAAAAATAAGAGGTAACCATTAATCCATGGTTGAGTGAGCAATGTGCACAATACAGAAAAATAGTCATATTTCAAAATTCGCAAATGTATTATCATCATTACAAATTATTGAGAATTGGAAAATAAAAAAATGCACTGTTTTACAATTGCAATTAGTGCATTTTACCACATGTGCCATAAAAATCAAAATTAATGGAATATCAAACACTATTGTTTCAATGCATTCCACCACATGTGCTGATTCACAACAATGTACAGCCAGGCATGCACACGCAATACCTTGTGACTTTTGAATTGGGCCATTTTGTCTTTAATCTGTGCTCATTCAGCCATAAAGTGATGAATATCTCTGATTTTCATACATATCGAACATAACAACTGTGCCAATATTGTGGTAAGATGACATCTTGAAACAATTATCGGTTATGAAATTATGGGCAATTGCTTAGGGGGTAAGTTACTTTTTGTGTTCGGTTTATATCACCCATTCACATATTAAACTGTATTTCTTTCCCCATCTTATACACACCCCCGGAGCCCAAGACCCGAGGCTCCATAACCAATGTTTAATAAGATTGTCTCAACAAAAATCGACAACAAATAGATAAAAAAATCATCAAATTGTTCAAGTTATTTTTGTTCCGTTCATTACTTGACATGTGCAAAATTGATGAAAGGTTGATGCAATGTATATTGTTGTTATCTGATTATGTCTACTGGGTGCAATGTTGTGTGAAAATTTCAAGTAAAATGGACGTTATATGGCCGAGTAATGAGCAAAAATGCAAAGTGATATTCACAAACTCATTGCACTCACTTTGCACACTGTTTTTGCGGTCCAGTGGATAATTTAGCATCTGAACACTTCAATCGTAAATATCTTTTTAACGAAAGGGAAATTCGAAAAACCGAAACCTGTCCCATGCATGCTTTTATTGTTGATATGAATATAACAAGGTATGAGGGAACCGCTAGAGTACATCGATATGCTAGAGTATCAATTGGATTTTGAGGATTAGGACAATGAGGGGGTAGTACAGTTTTGGTATATATAAGGCTAAGCTGTAGTAAGTTATAACTCCATCATGCTCGAAAGGTATACAAACTTACAAACGACCAAGTAATAAGCCTGTTATCATTCAAAAAGAGCCATTAAGACACAAGAGGGCGCTCTCTAAAAAAGCATTGGTTTCAATCATTTTTCATACAAAATTATGCATGTGATGTTTTGTTGAAATAATGATTAAAATAGAGAGATCACAAACAACTATATATTTAAAAACCTCTTTTGAACATTTTTGAAAAAGGGTAAGCATTCTTTTATAAAAAAAAAAAAATCATCGAATAAATCTGGGCCCCATGCAGATTTATTCCGATCGAATATTTGTATTGATATTTCAGGCATTTCTGAACAGATTTTGATCAAATAAAGTTTATTCTGCCATTAGATTTGTATGCTCTTTCAAATTTTATACTCAGTTTTTCATTATCTCACAACAAAATTATTTTGTGCAGCGCCCTCTTTACCAAATCTGAACTACCCCTTTAAAGTTTATGCAAATCTAATTACAGTATACAAAAGCGCATGGAAACATAAATAAGATAAAGCCATTATAAAGTGCCGAAGGGAAATACTTAAAAATGGACAATAAGAAAAAAAAAAATCGTGAATCACTTTGAAAAGAATATTTAGCCCTCTGCCGAAAAAGATGATTTTAAACAAAAAATATATATTTATTTTGCGAGGCCAACCCGTTTGTGTTTGTAATTTGAACAGCGCCATCACGTGGGAAATGTACTCTTGTCTCTTAGTATCACATTATTAGTCTTAAAAAACGTATCGTTGTTTCTTCTTCTTCTTCTCCTTCTTCTTCCAATGTCAGTACAGTCCTCTGGGTTCTTGTTATACATATATGGTATGTTTTCCACATAACCATATAACCATTATTATTGGGGGAACAACTAACGGGACCTCCCATATAATAAAGCTTTGCCTTTTCTGTCCCCCAATAGTTATTGCTCTAAATTACAGGTCAATGACATATTGTATTTTTTTCATACAGTATTATCCTGCATGGTATAGTTTATCATATATTGATATCATATTCTTTTTGATATTAAAATGTAATTGTGTTGAAAAGGGGGAAATAAATAAGCACATTTGAATCTTGAAACTTTATACAGGTCTTGACCTGCGTGGCTTGAAGATCCCTGTGTTCCTTCTCATCATGACGTCGTCTGCTACGGTCTAATTCGTACAGGTGTACGTACATGTACGTGTATTGTATGGGGCTGCATTGCTACATACCGTACGTGCATAGTGCACACAGTATAAACGTCTTCTATGTTTTTATACACGCGCTTTATTGACGGCAACCCAAATCGGAATCTATCTTTCGGAATTAACACTATGGTCTAAAAGTGCACACATTTGTGATCAATGGGAACTGGAAGAATATAAGAGAAGTATAAATCCAGGGGGAGAAATGGCGACGTTTCGAACTGAGCCAGTCGAACAATATTATCAACTTGGCAAAGATATTGGCAGGTAAGTTTGTGACGCTTCTGTGTGCGGAGTATTGGGAGTGATTTGGGCCGAAACTCGAGGGCTAAGCTGCTGATGCGAGAGGGTGTGACGAGTACGAGTTACATTACCTCATTACAAAATTGCATTGACTTTTGTGGCTGTCATTGTCACCTTTTTTTTTGGCAATGACATGTGGTTATGTTGGTTTAGATTCAGATGGATGTTTGATGTGGCATGAAATGTTAGGATTGACATGTTCTTTGGAAATTGTTAGATTGTCAAGACTCGATCAAGACTTGGAAGTTTTGTGTCAATTTCTTTTTTTGTGATTACAATAACCCTTCATCATTGAAGCACGGCCCTTAAAAAAATACTTTTAGTTTAAGTTTAAGGCTTTGTGGGTCATGTGTGCAGCTTGTTAATCAAAAATAAAGTACCAAATGGGTAAACAATAGTTACAAACTCTTTCTGTATTCATAAGAAATACTGTTTTCAATCAAAGATGACATGTTTACGAATTCTGATGTAGATTCTGATGTGTCAGAAATTAATGTAGCAAGAAATGTGGACAAACCAGACAGTGAGAAAAAATGCAAAATATCCCTGCCAGACATCCCATGTGGTTAGTGCTAGATGAAAATCATGCATTCATTCTGAACAAAATTAAACTAATTTTGGTTTGTATTTATTAATTCAAATAACAATTTTGTTTTTAATCAAATAAACTACAAAAATAAGATTATAAAATCTAGGAAATAGGAAATCATGTAATATATGGCCATTAGTTTGTGCCCTTTTTACAGATCAATTGCTTCATTCCCTTTTAAAATGTGCTAATTATGGATAAGGTTCTAAGTTTAGGTAACTCTAGATGTCAACTTCCTTTAGCTTTAGAATATTGAAATATTGAGGTTGTAAGTATGGTCCTAAAGTCGGGATCAGTCAAAACATGGTACATACATGTAGAAAACCTGGAATGTATAGTTTTACAACTAAAGCTGTTTTTAAAAAAACTTTAGGATTATAGGTTTCATCTCGTAGATTAGGAACTTGTGCATGGTTTTGAGTGTAAAGTGATGTCATATTACTTTTGTAACATCAATCAAAATTAGGATTTTTGATGAGCATCCTCATTGGTTGTGTGGTAAGTAATTGCATGGTGCACTCTGTACAGTATACCGGTAAAATGTGCAGACAACAGAAACGTGTATGAACAATTATTGTCAACTTGCAATTGTTCAACAAACAAAACGGAGTAGAGACCAGAAATGTTGGCTCTCTGTGGATCTTTGATTTTGTATTGAATAAACATCCTCAACGGCTATGTAGTATCTGCATGGTGCACTACTATGTGTGATATACCAGTAAAATGTGCAGACAACAGAAGCCTGTATGAACAATTATTGTCAACTTGCAATTGTTCGACAAACAAAACAGAGAAGAGAGCAGAAACGGTTGCTCTCTGCGGGGGATGATAGGCATGACAAAAGAGGCTCCATTTGTCTGGGAGTGGCTTACACCCCGTTTGTCACACTGGTAGCCTTGGGCAGTTATGGGCACGTGCACATTATGTGGCTTTTTTTTCCACAAAGTTATGATTGTATGATTTTTTTCTTCATAAATTTATGATATTTGTTTGTTTCTTTTTTTTCTTCATGAGTTTACAACATTTTATATTTTAGTTCATGAAGAGTTGATGATTACATGATATTTTTTTTCTTCATGAATTTATGATGATTGTATGATTTTTTTTCATGAATTTATGGTGATTGCATTATTTGTTAAAATTCAAAGTTACTTAGATTGTGTTTTTTTTTCTTCATGAAGTTGAATAATTTGTTTGATCCATTATATTTGTAGCGTGTTGCTACATTTTATTTTTGGCAATCTCACTGATCTTCCCTATTCCTTATTATGGTGATCGAAATGCCCCCCAAACCTCCAGATGATCCAAATAATGACAGGGAACAATTATTACTGGAATATAATTACGAGTAATTTTCCATGTATTATACACCTACATGTACAATGTACACAGTACCTTTTTTCAGTTATTTGATTGCTGACATTCTATTTCAGAGCAGTGATTTGCTCTACATGAATTCTCACTTTTTATCTTTCTGATATCTTTTACACTTTACAGACTATTAAAAGAAAAAGTAGTTTGTTTCCCAAAACTGATAACTGAGCAGCCATGAAGCTTGAAGAGATTGTTTGTGAGGGTTTGTATTTGTGCATGTCAGTCTGGGGGGGGGGGGGGACTTGTTTAAAATGTTTTGGTGCATAAATGTGTTTTTGTTTGTATGACTGTCTGACCATGGTCTGACCATAATTATACCTGTGTGTTATTGGCAGTCATATAGAGAATAAAACTTAATAGATGTGGACATGTTTGATTTTGGTATAATCACTCCATAGATCCAGGCCATAGACTGAGTACTGAGAAGTAGCAAAGACTTTGGTATAATTTGGTAATAACTTGTGTTTCTATTTTGGTTGCTATGTATAATGGCATAACTCCCGATCCAGTATAGGTATCTTGGCAGGGTATAGAGAGGCAACTAAACTATCAGTGCAAGATATAATCTTGTATGGTCTAGTTTACTTTAAATTAGGTAAAATGGTAGATAAGTTTCAGAAGGGTCACATACCTGTACTTTGTACCGGTATTTGTTTTGTAGGATTTGTTCTCAATCATTCCATACAATAGGTACAGTGCATGTCCAAAGGATAGTTATCTGGGTTATTGTTTAATCAGTGTGTAACAGATAAAAGGATAGCCCACTGACAAGATCCCAAAGAGTCAGAAAATAGAATTTGCAATCTCAAACAATCTGGATGATCTAAAGTAAAACTAATACATGGTTCAATTCTTGGAGAAGTACAAGAAACAAGTACCCATGCACATTACTTTTAGCACAGGATATATTGTTGTACATCAGGCCCCATATTCATGATACCCAGCTAGCTTAGTTCCTTTCTAAAAGTGTATTTTTAATGTGTATTTTACTGAGCAACAAACAGTTTTCCTAATCCCCAACTAGGGTCAACTGTGTAAGCCTTGGGTACCCACTAAGTTAACCTTTGTTAGCAACTACATGTAAAAGATCTTGCGTATAATTCTTAGCCACGTCATCCAAAATAGACTTAGAATAGATTTAGCAAGGAACTAAGCTAGCTGGCTTTCATGAATATGGGCCCATATATCTTTTAAATTGCCAACATGTAATTCCCCAGTATCCTTAAAAGTACACTTAAAAAGTGTTTGCAATTATTTTATCAAATTGCATCATTTTTATTATTATTATATTTTTTTTTATTGTGTACAACTTGGTTATTAGACTACAATGTAACACAAATTTGTTCATACAATAACACAATATGAGAAATAAGCAAATAAACAAACCTATCAATCAAAATATATTAGTGTTGACCAATCTAGATGTCATTCATGCATGGCAAGAGTGATTCTTCAGAGCTGATATATTGTTTGACAAGAGTTTGTGGTTAACAAATTTTAGATTTGTGTGTCTTTTTATGATAAGTGTTTGTATTGTGTAGTTGTATACATTGTATGCAGTACTACATGTACGTCATACAGACGTAAGTGAACTTGTTTTTCTAAAAACAAAGTCATAAACGAAAATCAAGTGTTCAATTTGGAAACAATCTTGAACAAATAAACTATAGCAGTATACAAGTTCAGCGTTGATCATTTTAACAATTTAATTGTAGGTGCAAGGCTATGTATATAAATTTGTTCCATTAAATAACTTCAATTCTTAAACTATAATGATCTCTTGAATTTTGTGTCAAAATATAGGGAATTACAGAAGAAAGAAGACATTTCAATTTATATGTTTTTTCTTGAAAAGTCAATGTCAACAGAGAATGGACAAGTAATGAATGGTTTTCTTTTCAATGCCATCAAAGAAAATGGGGAAAAAATGAAACTGTTTAATAACTCAGTTCTAGAAAATAATAACATTTAGAATTTTTAAAAATGGTAGATAAATAGTAGAAAGATCTGAGTCATACGCTATTAAATTATCAGATTAAAACCTTCCTTAATGTAATTTTCCTGTCGGCAAAGCTTGATCCTAGTGTGAGGGTATCTATATGAACATTGAATTGGAAACACGATTCCCTAAAATACTGGAATTTGAAATAACCCTATTTTGTAATTTCATTAACAAAATATATGAAATCTTGGAAAATCCAATCATCGTGAGGATACTCCCTTCATAAAGCTTATTTTTGTTACAAGTGTCCTGTGTACCATGCAATAAATGCAAAGCTCTTCGCATACATGTATCCATGGAATGATTGATAGTACTAGTTCAAAGTAAAAGTAAGCTTGTTAGTCATGGCAATAATGCTTCTCGGCTGGCCAGCCAGCTATAAAATGATTAATATGGAAGTCATGGCATGCAATTTGTGGTATTATGGGTCATATCTGGATGACTAAGCCCCCATAATGTTCAGTGCTGATGGGGGTATCTATCTTTGTAAGCTCTGTGTATGAGGCTAATTGGATAGAATGGAAGGATAGATAGATCTTGCTTGTCACACATGAGAGTGGCTTGCTGTAATAAGGGATTGTCAGTTTTATTTTGCGAGTCAAAGTGGGTATGATCATAAAGTGCTTTTGTTTTTAAAGAGCTCTACTCTGGAGTACTTGAACTTTAACATGAATCATACAGTATTGAATCCCTATCAATGCACATCAATTTATCTGATAGATTTACAGTATATTCCTCAAATAATCAAATTTAGCACTATAAAGCAGAATACTTTTAAACACAACTCACACAAAGATCTAATCAATTAAAATTGGCAAAGACAAATTGTGCTGGAAATAAAACCAGAGATGTCCAGATTGCTAGACTAGTACTCTAACCATCAAAAAGATCTTGACAAGACCTTTGAATATCGTACTTCCTTGAAAAAGAAAAACCCTTTTAGAATGCTCACGCAAGTTAGAGCTGACACACACTGTAAAAAAGAAAAATGTGAAATGAAATACCCAGAAGAGTAGAGGTGAATTAATTGCCCTAACTTTAAAGGTAGTTTGGATTCAAGAATCATGGTGCACATTAATTACACACTGGCTCAGTGATTATGAAGTGCGCACGAACTAGCCTAGTTCAAAATGGCAAACTGTTCTGTGTAGCATCCCCATGTATTATAATCTTAAATTGCAAAGTTCCAAAGTCATTTTACCTGGATTTTTTACACCTGTAGACGGAAACACTCACTTGAAAACTAATTCTCAGAAAATACCATCTCTCAAGTATCTCTTCAATTCCCTGGATATGTGCTCTTACCTGTGTTCTTTTTATTACATTATATTAGAACATAAATTTATTAAAATGATTAGCCACAGATTATCATTGTGTACTTCCTCATTGTGGTGAAAATGTGCTTGTCACAACTTGCAAAATATTTAGGTTAATACACCATGAATGACAAACAGCTTTGTCTGACAACAAGTATGGGGAGGCTGGGACTGTATTTGTTCTAGGAATGCCCACTCCTGCAAACATTCCATTGCTACCCTGCCCCAGTAGAGTTTGGACTGTACCAGGGCACATCATGTAACCCATTCAGGACTGGTCCAGATAATAATTGGGCTGTTGTTGTAGGAGAATGTATGTTGTAACATGTACCAAAATAAAAATCAAATCAAATTCGGGGACTAACACGATTATTCAGGAAACTTCTTTTAGGCTGCCCTACCTGTTTTTTTAATGATATTTGCTTCTGTCTAACCACCAAATTGACATTCATGCACGGATCAAATACAATAAATACAGTTCATTTCATACCGTACCTAGTTTTGACATTTTTATTTTCAATAATGTTCAAGAAATGTTGTTTTGTGCAAATAACTGATATGTCAGAGCTATTTTAAACTGACTGTGTTGAGGGAATTGTTCAATGGATTCAGGCAAATATTTGACAGCGTGGTACCACGATCACAGTTTCTGATACGACTGATCTTAATCCATTTAAGACTATATTTATCGTTTTGATAAAATATGAATTCTTTGTAGACTATATCTATAGATTTATTTGTTTGACCAGTCTTGCTTACATCATTGAGAGCAAAAACAAAATGTTGCTAAATATTTATAATGTCATGATAAAAAGGGAAGTGAAATGCTAATATGTTATGCTCCTGATTGTCTGTGCATTTTCACAGATGACACTCATACAAAGCATACTTTTGTATATGTTACGTGTATTTATAATACTTAGGGTTGCACCAGATTTTTAATTGGATCAATAATTATTGTATTTGGTCATATGGCTGAATGAGTAATTCACACGTGTGGTAGACATGTGCACCTTGGTTGTACTAAATTTGACATTGTGCACAAC